>JBCJKH010023011.1:18825-35761 GCA_039877255.1 Loriculus beryllinus | reverse complement strand
TAAAGCATGACCTAGGCTAGATGTCCCAGCATCCTGTCCAGCCAAATCTTAACAGTGTCCAAAGTTAGAGAGTCCACCACTTCCCTGGTGGAATTATTCCAATGGCTGATTGTTCTCATTGGGAAAAATATCATTTTCCAAATATCTTGTTAATATATATCATTGTTAAGCAATGAAATGACTGATACTCCCCACCAAAATCCACATACCCTGTGTCAGTCGTGTGGGAACAGGGGGAGTTACAGGTCTGTAAAACGGCGATCTGCACATTGAACAAATGATTTTATTGCCAAAATAATTGTGACAAGTTACATATTATAAACAGCTCTCTGAAAAACCTCAGGCAACAAACTTGGGACTGCAAATTAGTGTTTTTCTTCCTTTGAGTAATTCATAGCTCTGAGACTTACTTTGAAAGGACATAACTGTAACTTCACTCTTAAGCACCAGGGTGGGAGGGGGATGGTTTTTTTGTTTTAAACCAATTTAGGCTGTGCCTTTTCCTTTCACATGTTGGGTTTCTCTGGTTGGCAAAACAGTGAAATTCAAATCAACATAACCTACTTCCCTAAAGTGTGCCTTAAGTGTCAGTCTACGGGTTTAACTAGGTGCTTTCCAGAGCAGTTGCTGAAGACATCCTGCAGAGAACCTGTTTGCTTGGCCACAGAAGGGAAGCATGCTCAGCATGAACATGGCCCACGCTGAAAAGCTTCACTCCTCCACCTGGCATGCAAAATGTGCTCCATTCCTTCAGTCATGACAGAAAGCAATAAAACCATGTTTTCCTACACATTGCACAAGTTTCCTGTCTTGCTCTGTTATCCTCTAACTCACAGAAAGCAGCTATATTTGCAAGCCTGGTAGGAGTGTTCTGAGCATGCCTACTTGTGAGCCCCTTTAGCCACACAGGATGAGGACCCCTGAGCACTGAATCCGTATGAAGATGCTTATGGGACCATCCAACTCACATGCATCACCCAGTGACAAAATTGTTACTCTACCTCACCGATAACATGTCCTGTGCTAGCAAAAATTATCAACAGACTATCTGAGCACACATTCTAATCTATATTGTGTATTCCAGTCCCTCAGGCTGGATGAATTTTGGAGCCTTGGCCACAGGATGCACCTAAGAGTGCTTCTGCATCAACTCAAATGCAAAATGGTTCATTACCAAGAGCTGTAGGCAGACTTTATAGCGACAGAACTCATGATGTACTAGCTACCACCACTACCCCATGTGGCTACTTCTAATCTCCTCCTTATCTGTCTAAGTTGCAGTCACACCTTTTCCTGGTTCTCCTGGTGTATTCACTGTTATCAAAGGACTGCAATTTAATGCTATTTGTAACAGTTTACTGTTTGCCTGCAAGGAAATGGCCTGAAAGAAACAAACGTCTACCAGACTGCGAAAAAATTTTAGTCATTACGTATCAGGCTTAATACTCCACTGCATTTGAATTAGTAAAATAAGATTAAAAGTTTAGAAACATGCATACTATTAATCTTATAGGCTATCCAATCCAAAGCCTTAGCAACCTTTATAGCATCATATACTAAGCCACAAGCTTTCTCCACTCTACATACATAATTTGAAAAACAAAATGTTTCTTTCCTCTAGAGCTTTGAGTTACAGTATAAATCTCAGAAGCATGATATTAGACATAACAGAGTAAAATATGGTGGTCCTTATGCTGCCACAAATGGGATGTAATTCATTCACAGAAACTGTATTTCTCCATCAGCTGAACTGCTAACCAAGTAAAAACTCTTGCTAAAAGTTCTTCATCTTTTTCTCAGGTGAAACATCTGAAAAGTAAAACCCTTCCAGGTTTCCTGAAGTTCAGTGCTTTCAGTCATTGTCAGCTCAGAGCAGAGAAAGAATCCATCTCAATTGATTCCCAAAGGCTTAAGAGGGAAACGCCAGAGAAAAATATTAAGAAAATCACTCCCATGCTAGAAAGGTTAAACTTGGTCTATTATACAAAACACATGCAATCTCTTTTTAAAACCTCTAACATATATCCTGTCCAAACAACTATTTTCATTCTGTGACTGGTTATATTTTTAAAACCACAACCTTTCAGATTGATCCCCTGCCAGCTCCTAAGATCTATCCCTCAGGCATACTGAGATTGCTATATACAGTCATACAGCAATTGTCAGTTATGATGGATGGTAGTGGAAGTCCAGGTTGGTGTACCAGCATATGAAGAAACTGAACTCAGAATATTTGCTCCTGAAAATACACACTGGAATATTATCAGCTAAGTATCACGTGCACCAAAGTATGATACATTAAGTCAAGTCTAAATAAACTGTAACTCTGGCATGTACTTACAGATTCTTAAGATTACTGATAATTAGAACTGCTCATTATATACCACTGAAGCCACAATATCCACTAAGACATGCTCTAGGTAGTATTTTAACGTTGTTTCAAGCTAATACTTACATTAATACACATCGTATGCACTAAGTAACCATACTGCCTTGTAAGACTTTACTGTTTATGAATTATATACAAGTACTTTTTTATGACCCTGAGCTAAACCTTTTCTAGATTTAATACCCAATGTGGTTTAAGCCTGCAGCTCATGGCATAAAAACACACTTTCTCTCAGAAACAAAATTTATAAATTCCAAACAAAACTGGAATTAACAATAAGCTTTAGTTCTTTTAACAAAAAGTAGTTTATGATTTTACACTTGGTTATTTTTTTGTTTCTGCCATTACAAATGTTTTGCATAGCTGCTTTTATTTTGGTTTATCACATGCTTCATTTTCACATTCATCTCAATGAATAAGCAGTTTCCTCCCAGCACAAGAGGGATGTGGACCTGCTTGAGCAAGTCTAAAGGAGGCCACAAAGATGCTCCGAGGGCTGGAGCAGCTCTGCTCTGGACCCAGGCTGAGAGCGCCGTTTGGTTCAGCCTGGAGAGGAGAAGGCCCCAGGGAGACCTTAGAGCAGCTCCAGTGCCTAAAGGGGCCAACAAGAAAGCTAGAATGGACTTTTGGCAAGAGCCATAATTTCTAGAACTGAAGTTTAGCTACTACCTTTTGTAAATACATTTCCTAAAATTGTGTTTATCCTGATTTTTACATGTATTGCTGTAAAAGGTATTTGTTTGGTTTTGGGTTTTTTTCCCATCACAATCCTGACTTTCCTTTATTTATAAAGGAAAATAATTCACATAAAATATATTGACTGGCATAACAAAGCACCTGGTAGTAAATAAATGGTGAGAGAATAGAGTGTTCCACGATTTCCTTCTGAATTTCTTTTTGATCTCTAGAGAAGATTCAAATAAAGGACTTAAGTTTGAAAGGAGATTCTCCTTAATCTTGCCTCTTCTTCCTTATGTTAGGAGCCGGTACACAGAATTATCCTCTTTCTTATACAGAGAGAGAATTGTTTCCTCACATCATTTTTCTGAGACAGACAAAAAAAAGTATGCTACAGTGTTTTTCACTGGCATGTTCCCTGCAGGCCACAGGAATCAATGGGAAGGCAGCACTTTCAGTGCTATACCTATAAATCATGGCAATAACAGCAATGATCAGTTACATTAAAAGCACTGACAAAGAGAAGAGTTAGTGGTTTTAACTTACATCTTTTAGAGGCAATGTAGATATTAATGTATTCCACAGGAGCTTCCCTGCTTACACGTATTTTTTTTCCGACTTACAGCTGATTCATGCTTTGAAGAACAAGTGAATTTAACAGAGAAACAAACTGCCTGCTAATAAATGAGCCCAAGTTCTTAATGTATTCATTACTGGAATCACAGTTATGAGCATCACACAACAGTGAGTCATACACAACTGCTGGTAAAACAAATACTGCCAAATCCCTCTGTAACACCTCATCCTTTCCTTATCTCAAGTCTCTGTATCTCTTCAAAATAAGAACTTTGCAAATGCTAAACCAAAGAAAGGTAAAATAACAATTGAAGATGCTGTTCTACTTCTTTTCTGGATAACAAGCAGAAGTACCTTAATATTTGGCACTACTGACACTGCTAATGGGTCACCTCATACAGTTTCCTCCTCTCCTGATTTATGTCCACAGCCAAGAATTCTTACATTATATGTGCTGGCGATCAAAAACTATTTGTTTAATTTAATGACTACCCTTGTCTTCAAGCACTAACAGAGGGGGAAGTATATCTGTGTGTTTATAATGGTTAACAGCAACATGTGAATACTCCTCAGGGATCAAGTAGTTTTAACCAGGATATGGGCAGGCTTCTCCGCTCTCTGAAATTTCTCTTCTGTTGTACATATTTTGTGCTCACTCTTGACAATAAATGAACACCACTCGATCATGTATGGTTCTATGTATGAATGAAAACAAAGCAAAAAGGAGAAAATGGAACAGTAGAAGGAATTATGGCTTGGCTTTTTCATAAAGACAATATCTCTGGAATGCTTTTACATGGCTGCACAAAGGCATCTTCAAATCCATCATTTTTTCCAAAAGCAGATACTCCATCTCTTTGTGCCTCGTGCTGCTGGTTTCAACTGTACTTTCAGCTGTTCATTTCTTTTTCAATTTGGAAGAAGTTTCTCTGTCTAGTTTCACTAAATCACTACTACAGCTAGGAACAAGAGTGCTTCTGCAGTGTGCTAGAGATGTACTGCTCTCCAAGAAAGAGGTGGATAGCCCTGGTATTACATGATGGGTTCTGAAAGCACAGTGGGCATCTCCACAATTCCTTCATATATGAAAATACAAAGGAACACCTGGCTGTGGTGAAGCTGAGGTGTCAGGCACACTTTTCTCCAAAGTTGATACTTCCAAATGATCAAGCATGTAACAGCTTCTTCCCTCAGGCAGGCAAAGAGGACTGTGACTGCAAACACTGAGAAACACTGTAGGGAAAGCCTAATCTTGAAAGAAAAAAGAGCTCACTTCCTTCAAGTCCTTCGTAAAACGGGTAATTTGTTGTTACAGGATCAACAGAAATCACTTTGGAGTATCTTAATAGTTGGACAATGAATTATCAGGTGGAATTCAACATAAGACGACCCACACAATCCAAGCTCATGGTTTTCTGGAAGCAACTGAAATGCAGAAAAAGATTACTCTCACAAAAGCTGATTATGTCCTGACATAAACACAATAGACAAACCCTGGAATTAGACATTAAGAAGTTCTTCCCTGTGAGGATGGTGAGACACTGACGCAGGTTGCCCAGAGAAGCTGTGCCTGCCCCATCCCTGGGGGCCAGGTTGTACAAGGCTTGGAGCAACCTGGTCCAGTGGAAGGTGTCACTGCTCATGGCAGGAGGTTGGAACTGGATGAGCTTTAAGGTCCCTTCCAAATCTAACCAGTCTGGGATTCTATGAACCAAGAAACCTTGTATTAAATGAAAATGTCAGGTAAATACCTAGTTGCCTCTGACATTAAATAATATATAGGCGCCTACCTGTCCTTAATGACCTTCTCTCTTCTCCAGCATACAAAAGCACCTACCTACCATTTACTCTGTGCAATGGACAGCGGTGCCTGTTTCTCAGAGGTGGGCTTTCAACACAGACACTTTAGAAAACAAACTGGTCTTGACTAGTAGATAAGTAGTGATTCCAGTGTCTTTCCCCACTTTAATTATTCCTGAATAAACAGTTACTTTTTGTTCCATATCGTTTTATTAAAAAATGTTGATGAAATTGGTTTTTTTTTTCCTTCTTTGCAACAAATCAAGCAGCCTGCTGTGATCATAACCCAATAATAAATTGAAGAACAGTTGACAAAGACTTAAATGATGCATCCACACCGCTTCTGCAGCACATACGCTCCAGCATATGGCTTTTCAAATCTCCCTTTACAGTAGATAATGTGCACCTGCTGCACATTGACAGGCCTGTTTGGAGCTAGAGCAAAGCATGACTGAATTTTGTCTACCACTTGCAAGGGCACTAGAGGGAAGACAGGAACATGCAAACTTAGTGGTTTATGCCCACTTATTCACTTCAAAGAGTCTATTCTGTAGCTTCAGTATTGATGTGTGGTTGGAGTCTTTTGACTTTGATGTGATGTTTTTCTTTGTGAAGTAAAGCAGGATTTTCAAACATTTTTCCTGTTGGAATGATGGATTCCATCACTTCTAGACTCTCTCTCACCTAAGAAGGGCAAGGGCAGCTAGTTTACTTGTCCAGACTCTGCTGAGTTATCTGTCCTTTCAAATACTTTGGACAAGAGGCAGTTTTATGACGTGAGAAGTGGCACATTCTATCTCCCACATTCCCTGTACTGATAACCAAGCAAGGCAAAACAATTACAGGCAAAAAAATGAATCTGGGTTAGCAAGTCATTCTTTCAGGAAGGAATACAGAAACTGATCTTTTCAGCTCAATTCTACACTGCTTTCAGCATCTTCCCTGAATACCCAATATGAAGGGTATTCAAAACCAGAAACCACCACGACTGAAATGCTGGCACTGTTGGTTTTCTTTAGTCATCCTTACTGACATGTAAAGGCATATTGTAGTTATTTCAAAGAATTAACAATGGTTTGAGTTGGTAGGGACCTTAAAGCTCGTCCAGTTCCAACCTCCTGCCAAAGGCAAGGACACTTTCCACTAGAGCAGGTTGCTCCAAGCCCCTGTGTCCAACCTGGCCTTGAACACTTCCTAGATGTGCTCTCTACTCCTGTAGTCACCTCTTGGTGCTATATTTTTATTCCTGCTTTTGGCTCTGTTCAGAATTGTTCAGCAGTTATGCAAATACGCCTGTGTTTCACAAGCACGTAAAGCCATGTGATAGAAAATGTGTGCATGTGTAAACAGCAATGACACAATAATGATCTTATAAGCTAAGTTTTCAACAGACAAAAGCAGATACTCAAAAGGAAGTCTGAACAAGTCTGAACACTCTCCTAGATTCCTCCAGGTTAAAATCCACCTTTTCCCCAACAATCCGCTTCTCAAACAATATATATGCTCAAACAAGAAACAGTTACACAAAAACATACAGCATTTTCTTGACAATAACAATTCTCATATTCTTGGCCACTTTATTTCTCTTTGCTTCTTCCTTCCACCCGCTATGCCAAAGACTAGATGGAAAGCACTGGCATCGAAAAAGATTAAACAGATTTAAAACCAAAGCAGTCTGCGTGTCCAATGGACTGTGAGGAAAGTTGGTGATGCATGTGAAATGGTAAATCATAAAATCTAATTGCCATAGAAATGTGTGTGGTAATCCATCTCCCACAGAATTGATGCTATGCCAATTACTCTGTATGAGGGGGATGGCTGTGGTGGAGAGATGAGGCATTCAAGCACATCAAACATCCTTCATTTCTTTCCTGTCCTGACCACTTTTGTACATTTTGTACATTGCATACATCTGAAAAATAGACAAAATCTAATGAAGCAGGCATCTGCTTGGCATAGTGTACTCAGGCTTCCCTTCTTCCTGATACTCTTCTCAAGTTGTTCACTCACTCTCAGCTGTAACAGCCAACACATGCTCTTTGCAGAGCTTGTTTTTAAAAGAGTGAGGATTTCCTCTTTATAACAGGCATCCTAGAAATCAGAGATCATCATCTACAAAACTCTTCCTTTAGCTAGTAATTCAGGCAAGATTCTCCACACTAAAACTACCAAAAAGCTGAAAGGTCAAACAATCTCATTTTGGATGTAGGTTTGCAGAAGGAAATTTTTTATGTAATATTATCTTCTTGATCAAGATAATCACCTCCAGGCCTTGAGGGTGTTATAGGAAGCAGCTCTTCTGCAAAAACGACTGCTCAATCAGAGCTCCAATAGCCAGGGCAGCACACACTGAATACAAGTTCACGACATCCTTCTTGACTTGGGGGGAGAGAGTGGGGAAGAAGTGCTAGGATTCTGTGGCACATATTTACACTGAATATCTAGCTTTTTTTGCAAGTTTTAAAAGCATACATATTTTCTGCGCTCCTTCTTCAGCATAAATTTTATTTCATATTTCAGAAGGGCTTGAAAGAACTTCCATCATCAGCAATGGTAATAACCTGCATGCCAAAAAGCTGTAGTAATGTAGACAAATCTCTATAGTTGCATAAAGTGTAAAAGACTGAAAAGAGCAAGGGAGAGGAAGTGGAAAACAAACCTTCTCTCACCATGGAGTGATCTGAAAGACTACTGCAACACTGTTGTCTTCACAGAACTCAGCACAAGCATTAGAGTATTGTCTTTAATTTGTATTGAACCCAGCAGCACTGCCATTTCATGATTTGGGAAATTTGGATGCAATTTCTGCAGGCTTAGCGTTGCCAAAATTATTTTCACAGCCTGGTAGACAGCACAGCTGTTTAGAAGCAGTATGTGACAAGTTGCAAAGAAAAGAGGATAAAGGAATTTGCATTAGACCAGGTTCTCCGATCACCTGTTGTTAATCTGCCCATATATCTTTGACACAAAAGGTCTCAAAGAAGAGCTCTCAGTTTTAAGTTCCTTATTTTTCCCCTCTGTGAAGAGGCTGCTTTCCCAACAGTAATAGGAAGACAGCAGCTACATTTGCCACTGTCTACTCCAACAGGTCACATTAGGAACACTTATTTGCTGTTGACAGTATTTGGAACAGAACATTATTTCTGCATGAAGAGTTCACAACCCACTGGCAAGGTCATTACAATTAGCTCTTGCATGTTTATTCAAGAAGATAAAGCACTAATACTTGTTTCATTTGTAGAAATTTGCATTTTTATAAAATACTATTTTGTGCTTCTTAAAGCTTTGTGTCTTAGTAACAGAAATATGAAGTCTCACTGCCATTGACAGACACCTTGTAATACAGAGAAGAGCACATAATGCAGCAACAACAATAATGGGCTCAATATAAAACAACAGGAACAAGTATTATATGAAATTGAAACAATTTCAATTTCCATTGCTGGAACAAGAAATCTTCTTTATGATCAAGACTAATTTGGTTCAGTTTTGCATAGCATGAATAACCTACTTTGGCAGGCAAGCGAAATATCAATAGATTAAATGATATTACAAATCATCAATGAGTATGCCGGGCTAGTTGATCTACTTGTAATTTTGTTAATTGCATTAAAAGTTTATAAGGATGGATTAATTGCCAAGTGATTGTACATGGAAGAAGTATATTTCAGTGCATTTATTAAACCACTACGGTAACACCAGAAATTAATACCATTACTTTCCATCAAATGCTTCAGACTAGCTTATTCACACATTATTGGAGGAAACAGCAAATAAAAAAGCAAATGTACATAGCAACAGCAGCCGTATCTCACAGCCGAATAAGAGGAAGCCAGAGGCCAGTGAAGAGCTACAGAAATAAAACAAACAAGAGTTTTAGACAGGTTTTTTAACTCAAAGGAACCTGATTTTTATGTACGCACTAATATCACTAGCATCTTTTGAGAAGATGAAATAATAGCACAGGAAAAACATATGATTCCTGATAGACTCTGACATTTGGGAAGGCCACATGAAGAGAACACCAGTGAGACAAGGTGAAAGTATGAACGTCAATTCAAAGAAACAGCTCTTAAAAGCAGGTCTTAGTGGGCTAACAAGAACCCTACGAAGTTCAGTGAGGATAAGTGTAAGGTCTTGCACCTGAGTAAACACAACCCAAGAGTGCAGCACAGGCTGGGGAGCAGCTCTGTGCAAAGGGACTTGGGAGTCCTGATGGACACAAGCCTGATGAGTGAAGAGTATTCAGATGTGGCCAAGAAAGCCAACAGAATGCTGGGGAACATCAACAAGGGCATTACCAGCAGAGCTAAAGATGTCATTGTGCCGGTCTACTCGGCACTTGTCAGTCTACACCTGGAGTACTTTGTCCCTGCTGTACAAAAAAGATGTGGACAGGCTGGAAGGGGTCCAAAGAAGAGATGACCCAAGGACTAGAAGGCTGTGTGAGGAAAGGCTGAGAGCTGGGTTTGCTCATCCTGGGGAAAAGAAGGCTCAGGGGAGACCTTATCAACACATGCCAGTATTTAAAGGTTGGCTACAAAGAAGATGAAGACTCCCTTTTTACAAGTCACGTGGAAAAGAGCAGAGGTGATGGGCACAAGCTACTCCTGGGGAGATTCCAATTGGAAACAAGAGGAAAACTCTTCCCAATGAGAACAATCAGCTGTTGGAATAATCTCCCCAGGGAAGTGGTAGACACTTTTAAGGTTCATGTGGACAGGGTGCTGGGACATCTTGTCTAGACTGAGCTTTTGCCAAGAAAGACTGAACCAGATGATCCTTGAAGTCCCTTCCAACCTGGGATTTTAGGATTCTAAAAATGTGTGAAATGATGCACAGGCAGCAAAAATAAAACCACAAATGCTGAGCTGGGTAGGATTATTTAGTGTGTGCGTGATGGCAATTTCTTTTTAAAAAGAAAGTACAGTTAGCCCGTATCAAAATTAGAATGACTGCAGTTCAGCCTGAAAGATACAGCATAAAGTCTGGAATAGGATGGGACACCAAAGTACTGAAGCTACCAACTCTTAGAAAAGTTTGTGACTACTTACTGTTAAATCTAAACCACCAGCACCATTGCCCAGCTTTTCCTTTTGTAAGATTGCAATATTTCAACTTTTCATTTCAATTTAAGAACAATTAAAATGCTAAAAATATTTTCACTTTTTAACAGATATGCCGAAAGAACTGTGAGTGGATTTGTAAGCTTTTGTACTTCTGCTGTTTAAAGAAAAGTGGGTGAAAACTCAGGGCATTGAAAGACTGCTTTCATCTGTAGGAGAGAAGCAAAAGGAGAATGAAACCCTAGTAGGTAACTGTAATACAAAAACATGCTCGAGGATGTTCCTCCTCAAAACCAGCTCGTGTGTCTTCAAAGATTTATTAAAAAAATAGTTCTGGCTGTACTCCCATTTCCCACAGCACAGGAAGAAAATGCGGAGAAGGAAGAGGCAGCACAGATTTTGTAATACCCACAGGGTTGAACAAAGGAGACATCTTCTCTTCAGCAGGAGCAAGGAACACGAGCGTAAGTCAAATTTGACTTTCACCTGCTTTTTCATGCCCTTTCAAGGCTACTCAGACCATAAAAGCACCAAACACAGTGGCAAGAATTCCCCTTTACTGAATTACCTTGGTCAGTGAATGTCTTGAGTTGTAGCCATGCTAACTATCTGAGTTATGCTGAAAGCAGGACAGAGAATCTGCTAGTGAAATACATGAAAGGAAATTGGCTGTGCAACTGAATGTTGGCAGGCTTGAGCTGCACTGCCTCTGCTGTTAAGACTCATTTATCTTCATGGATTATCTGCTAGAACTGCACCCGAGTACACTGTGGTGATTTTCTCTGCTAGGAAAAATAACGCAGTTCCTAGAATCCAAATGCAGTATGATTTTAATTCATTTATTTGTCTCAAATTTGCACTTTACCCATCTAATTACAGCAATAATAAAGCTGGAGAATTTAAGTGTTTCCACAGGTACACACTCCAATCCACTGAAAGGGTACCAGAGGTTATGCATTGAACACAGGTCTATAATAATGACCTATGTTATCCAGCCAAATTCTACACCCAAAAGGAAATAAATAGTGTAAAACCTCTCCCATACTTTAATGGCAACTGTCTGCATGCCCAGGCAACTGGCATGCTGTGCAGGTTCTACAACACAATCTGTGTCATTATCTTCACACCAAATTCCCTGTGTATTTGCAAAAAATTGTATGTATGTGATTTATCTTTCCAGGATTAGCTTGGATTTCACCATCTGAAATCTGGTAACTCCACAATTAGTCAAGAAGGTTGCAGATTCTACATTACTATTACACATTTTTATTTCACCTAATGTGAACTCTGATTAAACAGAATTATTGATATAATTACCATGAAGTGTAAGTTTGAATTTGCTTTGTTGCTAGGGCTAAAATAACACAGGAATGAATTAACCATAGCTGTTTGTTATCAGTAAAGTGAATGGAGTGTTTCTAGTATAACAGAGATGTGTCACCATAAGAAACACTGACATAAAATAGAAAGGAATAAGCTACAGGAAAGCACTGCAACTGAATACAAAGCAATGGCTTGAACTCCCCCAAAATCCAACAAGAATTATTGATGCTGTGCCATATTTAAGGGAAGCTGACTGAGCAAAATATAGTAGAAGACATTAAAAAAACGGGGTTGGAACTAGATAATATTTAAGGTTCCTTCAAATCCAAACCAGAGATTGACGACCTGTGTATATTAGACCAGTTTGAGCAAGATGTTTTCTACATATTACTGTACTGAATATGTCAGGCTTGTTATTCTTTTACTAGCTACGTTTCCTCGTTGTAAATTACAGAACATCACCATTTAACATCATTCACCTTCCTCACTTTAAACCCCAGTATGTTTTTTCATGCTCTTCAGGGGTTTTTTCCGACGGAATTCAAGGTTAGAAAATGCACCAGCTACGGAAACAGTTTCATTTCAAAAGGGTAAAAGCAAAAGCAGAATTTTCAAAGTGAGGAAAACAAAGGAATGTTGGATTTTATAGGTTATCCTCCCTGATGAGCTGCCTCTGTGACTGCAGGAAGTGCATTTAGTGAAATAACACTGCCCTCTAGTGCCTGCAGTTAAGCATATTGTTCAACCTTTCCCCTTAAATGAGGGGACGTATCAAATCCCCACATTCATTTTGAAAAAGATGTAGAATAAAAAGACTGTGTTAACTCACTTATCAGCTCATAACAGGCTGATTTTTCCTGCCTATGTCTAATTAAGATACTGAGAATAAAACCCACAGATTAAATACATGTACCTACATACGTATTTGTGTAAGTAGTATTTATTGCAAAAAACGTCAATGAATAGTAGGATGATTTCTTTACAGCTTCAAAAATAACGATTAAATATTACACTGTATCAATGAGCACTGACCACATTTCCAAGGATGCAAAATTAAGACACAGCATGGCACAAATTTCAAACACAATTTTAAGACTAGCACGTGAGCCATCTGAAAAGCTTTAATTTCTAAACCAAGCATTTCTGCTACAGAATCTCTTACTGAAGATTATGAAACATCAAGATACGTCTTTCTTACAAAGCTAATAGCACTTGCAAGTGAAGCAAATGTTAAATATCACAAAATCCAAAATAATTACCAAGGTCAGCTCATTATCTCTGACTCAGAGGTAGTTAGAAGAAAATCCAACAAGGAATAAGCTCTTGATGGAATATTAATATCTACTTTGAACATTTGGAGACTTTTGAGATACTGAATTTTCTTTGACTGTTATGAAATTTTGATTTTCCTAACAAGAACATCTATAAAGAATATTTACATACAGGATTTTTTCACATGACTAGAACGTTACTTTTCTTATGTCTGATTAAGTAAGTAGTATTACAGAAGTATACTTACAGATCTTTTCAAAGAGGTATCTTCCTCTGATGGAACTTAGCTTCTCAGTAGCCTATTCTTAAAACTATTACTAAATTACTATTGTTTACTTTAAACTATACATATGTATCAGTTTGGTTTATAAAAAACGGATCTTAAAAATCTAGCTGGATCTACAAAACGTAGGTTTAGGCCTATAAAAAGAAGTTTATCCTATTTTTTCATCCTATCCTGCATTTGAAATGACAACCTATTACATATTTAGGTATGTTTATGGATCAAAACGTTTGGCGACTGATTCCTCAGAGGGCTGCCATGTAAGATCACTTTACTTACAAGATATTTTACAATATCAAAATACTGCAGAGTCTTTATTTTCCCAACAAAAGGCACATTACATATTGAATGCTGTGCAGGGGACAGGTCAAAATGTTCCCCAATTCTCTAACAGAGATCATCAGTTCTGCAAACCCCTTGTAGTCATACTGTAAAGCTTGGGCTGTAGTTTCTGCATGCCACTTACATAGCTTACATTCATGTGAAAACCAAGCTTTTGTCATAGACATTTTAGAGCTCCTTTATTCCCCAATTACCTTTTGGTGTATATTGGCCACTCAATGTTCTTATCAATTTCTACTTTCTTCCCTGTGGCATTTTCACATATTTAAAGTTGTACCTAATTGTGCAGAACTACCATTACACTGGCATTGTCATGCTAACATAAAGATGTCACCTCTTGCGATCATGTAAACAGTTACCAAATACCATTTCATATGGTATTACTAAATTATATTGTACTTTATATACATGATTTATTCATGTTATCATTCTGTAACAACCCTCACATAAAGGAATTACTGTACTTACTTTTGAGATCTAAATTTCTGGCTCCTGCTGTGCTCTGTGTTGTGATTTTAGTGTCAATCTTTACAGTATGGAGATTGTTGGTATCCCTTGATATCATCACATTATGCCACTGGTTGTCATTCAGAGGTTTATTGGAACTTCCTTTGATGAGGTTTGCACCATTTCCCAAGTCAAACACATAGTGTAAATACCTAGGCAAAGAGAAAAAATTGGAAAAGTTTCCTTTTTCTTTACATAGGAAGGGGGCACTAATTAATAGGTCTAATATTTCCTATTTCCTTGTACACCTCAGTAGCGCTGGTAAAACCAGAAGACAACAACCAATACCAGATGTGGAAACAACCTTAATTCAGAGAAATCACCATTAGTTTAGATGAGCTGAGCTGCAGTCCCAAGCTTCTGGAAAGTAACAAGCACTCCATGTACCAACACATGCGTACATACGTAGAGAGAGAGCAAGAAGGAGGCTATGAATAATACTTCTTTGTGGCAAACACTATAGAAGTGATACCTATTATTTACTTTCATATTGTTCAGGCATCTAGCTTCATCTGGAAGAAAAAGTCACAATAAAGCATAAAGTTCAACATGAAGAAACACTTGTCAACCATATATGCCCAGTCAGATAAAGATGTACATCCTAAAATCTCCCTTGTACTTCTCCTGTTGATACATTTTGAATAGACTGGGTTTGCCATGATGCTAATCCATACATACCCTTTTACTAATTCAACCACAATGAAATCATTTCCATCGCCACTGTTATAAAGTATCAATCCATCCAGAGAGGTTGTTTTGAACTGGAAAAAAAGGTGCATAGATGTGTATGCTTGTAGTGTTGCCAAAGCAACATAACTTGCTTTTGTTTTAAAGGTTACAGGGTCTGCTATGATGTTCCTGAACCCAAATCTTGCATTTAGCTCACAATAATCGATGTCTCCATTTTTACACAAGTCAATGTACGCCATGCCATTAAATGTAAGGCTCTGGAGATGCCCAATGAAATTAGAAGGCACAGAAGACAGGTAGCGCCGTTCTGTTATTATTCCTGTTTCTATGTTGTGGAATTCCAGTCGTGTGTGATCACCAGCCATTTGACCTTTAAATAGTAACAAGAAAACACATGTCAGAATCTGAAAAGGGAGGTCAAAAGGCATATCATGTGATTACATATCTGCATCAATTTCACACTTTTCAGAATGTACAAGATCAGTTCCTGGCTCCAAAGAGGATTCTTCTAATTCATCCAAACATCCAGAAGCCTTTCCACTGAGTTCAGTATATTTGGGTAAGGCCAATAGCAAGATTTCTGAATCAAAGCATACCAACTCACAGTATCAACCCACCAAATCCCGTACTTCATTTACAATTAACCAGACACGTGGTTGTACTATAAGCAACTGCAATTAATTAACACTACATGAAGATCACAAAGGCAAATTTCAGAGCTAACACTACCTCACTGCTGCTTGGGAGATAATTTTCCATGTGTTTTGCTTAGAAGTGCATCATTCAGCAAGAGGAAGGAAGGATTCCTGTTTAAGCTGTTTCATATACCTTAATGCTGGCCCTGCTGCAAACCCCTGTGCTGCAAGGGTGACCAGTTGCTCGGAATCACCTAACTTTGTACCATGGGGACAAATCGTGGGGATAAACTGTGTGAAATGGGGGAAGAGCCTAAGAGATAGATGACTCCAAAAGCCTGCAGTGACGGTGTATGTCAGTGTCTTGTAATCCAGAAGACAGCCAGGGACTTGCTTGCATCAGAAAGGAAGCCAAACCGAAGCCCCACAGCTAACTTTGAATCTTTGTCATGCAAAGCCTCTGCACAGCAGAAAGCCTAAAATTTGCTGACTATACAATTAATCTGAAGGAAAGAATGAGCCCTGCCAGGGTACACTGCATACAATGCAGCTAAGTTTTTAAGCTACTTACTGAATACCTGACCCAGCACATCAAAACTGTGTCCACTGAAGAGTTACCTTTTCTAACAGCTTCATTTTTTTTTTTTCCATGTTTATTTTAAGGAAGTAGAGCAGTACTATCACAAGGCTGATTCATGGTCACATTGTGTGGGTACAATGACAAAACAGCTTGTTATTATTAATCAATTTTATCACTTAATCTGCCTTTTGCAAATCATGGTGTAGATTTCCCAATTCCTTAACAGTTTTGCCTCTCAGGGAACACAAAGGTGAACAGCAGACCTAGCCAAGCTGGAGTAAATACTGGCATAAAACTGCCAGTATTTATTATAAAATATGCCGCAGTCGCAGTGCGAAGCTCACCATAGTTCTGTTGGTCCTTCCCTGAATGCATTATTCCAAGACCAGAGTGTGAGCTGGAGTGGTGCAAAAACCCATAAGGCAGGTTTAAGCAGCTGTACCTTTATAAACAACTGTGTTTGTGTGTGAGAACAGGAGAAAGATAAGGGCAAGATAAATGTAGATATTAGGGCTTTCCTCTGGGAGATGGATTCACTAACAGGTTAAGTCACAGCACTGAGATATAAATACACGTATAGCAGTAAAGTTAGAGCAAAAATAGGTCTGCGAGCTTTAAAGCCATTCAGACCACACACACAAATTGCTCTCATACTATATGATAAATATTTGTAAGCAGTTTACTTAGCTTCAGGATGTGTCCTATGTAAGAACTAATTCTACTCGAGACGGGCTTCTGAAAAGGGCCTGCAGGGACAGGACAAGGGGGAATGGCTTTAACCTGACAGAGGGGAGA
>JBCJKH010023008.1:0-16905 GCA_039877255.1 Loriculus beryllinus | reverse complement strand
GTAGCACCGTTTGAAAGCTCGCATGGTACTACATCTGTCCAGCATTAGATTTCTCCCCCAGCTCTTTCTCTGTGGGAACAGAGTTCAAATGTTTGTGCTTCAGACTGCCTCTCAGCGGAGAAAGCCAGAATGGATTCAAATGGACTTGTGGAGAGAATGAGGGGAGTGAGAGCTATGTGGGTAGCACCATTTGAAAGCTCGCATGGTACTGCATGTGTCCAGCATTAGATTTCTCCCTGGTCTAGGGTCCCTGACCATGGCAGGTGGGTTGGAACTACATGATCTTAAGATCCTTTCCAACCCTAACTGTTTTATGATCCCATGATTCCGTGGAATTGCCACGTATGATAAGTGCTTAAGTATTGCTATAAATACAAAAAAGGAACCAGGAAAGACACAGATCCTCCCTAGACTCTGTGGTCAGGGAAGGGTGGTTCTGACACTTTGTCTGACCTTGCTTCCACACAGGTGGGCCTGGTGAATATTTATTTCTTCGTGACAAATATACAGCACTCAGTGCTGTTGCTTCAGAAGGTGGCACTGTGGAGCTGACTCAGATCCTCCCTGGGGGCCTGCAGCTCTCAGAACAAGATGTATAAGTTATCTGAACCATAAAATATGGTGCATCTGACATGAAGCCGCCAGGAAGGCATAGCAAATTTTAGAAAAGACACAGAAACTCAAGGTCTGCTGACTTCTCATCATTAAAAGCCATGAAATCACTCAGCTATTAGCTAAGTGTGAAAGTGCAAGTCCCAACACCCCAAGCATATTCCTGCTTGGATAATTCAAGTCTGCATGGCCAAAACCCCTTCTTCCTGTTGAGTGGACACCATCTGTGTGTCACCTTTTCCTTGACCTCCTTTAGAACTGTTGCTTTGCAAGTTTCCTCTTCTGTTTGCATCTCTTTGTTTTGAATTTCTCTCCCCACACGTGTTAGCTTGAGTCTTTTTCCACGCTGAGTTTCATTTTGTTATTTTCAGCTTGGCTTTGAATGAGTTAGGTTCCGCTCATGCTGTAGAGCATTGCCAATTTGTCATACCATCTGTTTCCAAAATCAGAAAAGAAGTTGAATCTCTTAATGGGATGAAATAACTGTACTTTGCTCTGGGAGTTTTCTTCATGGTGTACGTATTCACTTGTTGATAGTTTCATCCTTTATGGCTCAGTAATTGAAATACCACTATGTTCTCTGCCATTATGGCTCTCTGAAAGCTTCATTTTGCTAAGACTGATGACACTCTATACAATTCATTTTTCACTTTCAAACACAAAAAGATCTTTACAGGTTTTCTAAAAGCTCAAGCACTAATGCAGAACAGCATGTTTTATTAGACGGTAACTAGGTAGCTCTTCCACTGATATTTAATGTAGATTTCTATGTTAACACCTAAAACAATAAAAGGAAGTAATTTTAGTATTCCATTTTCAAAATGCTTGTGGTTTTTACTTATATTGAAATTTACTCATGTTCTTGTCAGTATCCGGTTGCTCTTGCCTTCAGTAAATTAGACCTGCAGGATTTCTGAAGAGTCAGTGTGCATATACCCATCTATTCCCACGTCAAATAGATGGAAAGCAAGCTGAAAAAGGTCCAAGAGAAAAACGAGGGGCACAGGAGTCTAATTAAAATGTGGCTATGAGGGTGAGTAATAATTGTTTCTCCTGTGAGAACATCTGAACATGAACTTACTACAGGTCTGTTACTGCCATCCTCCTGCTCATCTCAGCAAACTGTCAGTGAAGGTGATTGCATAGGTCTGCAACAATTAGATATGATCCAGATGTTTTAATGTGAAGGCAATAATCGTGTATACGAGAATTTATAACTATGCTTTCTAATAATATAGTCCTGTGTATGCATGAGAGTGGAGTGTTTCATTCATTCATTTCAGGGTTTTTTAGCGACCAACTTGGACCTAATTTCTCCAGAGGACAGCATTTTCCACACTTACAGGAGAACAAGGACAGAGCAGAGCTGACAGGATCCTTCACGGCATGGGCCTTTCAGGAAAAGGGACCACCAGGAATTTTCGAAGTTCACAAATAAATATTAAGAAAACACTATTCAGTTTTCTCTGAGACTAAGGAAGAGCATGGCGGTGGCAGGGGATTCGAGAGGAGCTGAAGACTTCACAGCTGTCAGAAGTTCATGTAGTACCTGTTGACAGATAACCTATTTCAAGCACAGCTACAAGCTGCGGAGCATCACAGTTCTTGTAGTCTTCACTCTCTGCTAACTAGGTCTATCTTAAGCACTTTAAGCTTTCTACTTCCTTCAATTGACTTTTGTCTTGTGCTGGATTTGCTGGAGCTGCTCTGGGGAAGATGGGTGTAATTTAAGTGTAGAAGCATGTACTAGAACAGAAAGAATAGCTAGAAGGAAGTGAGTAGTAGGGGTCTGTGTTGTCTCTCAAGTACATAAACTGTGGATTTCTCTACTCCTGGAGCTGGGCAGCAGAAGAAAAGTCACTAAACAGTTCTTAATTCCATCTCACCTCTTTGCTTTATGCACTCTCCCTTCCCTTCAGTATTACAGACAGTCATGGGCATGGATCCTTTTTAATAACAAGTTCTTACAGCATTATCTTCCTTTGTATATCACTGATCTTGTATTTGTTTCAAAGGATAAGGGAGGAAAAAGCAGAATTAGAAAATAATGATGTCTATTAGGAAGGATTAGACTGCTGCTTCAATTCAAGAAAGAGTTTTTCAGGTTAGATAATTTTTAATAAAACACTCATTCTTCCTTCAGCTGATCTCATCTCTTAAGCCCTGGAGTCTTCTCATCTTTCTTCTTGTTTCTGTGGGAGTTTTGATTGCATAAGGACTGCACATGTTCACAAGATTCAAGTTACTTTTAATTTTTTCTATTCCTCTTTCAGATTCATTATTTATATGCACTCTTTGGAAACTATCAAGTTTGGTGTTACTAATTTAATCGACTCTTCCAGATCCTTTTGATGGTGCATTGTTATGCAGCCCAAGTCAATGAATAACAAAGCAACATTATTTCATTCTAATTGCCTATCACTTTTTTTAATAGCCTACAAAATAAAAATGACAAAAAGTGATTTATTTTTCTGAGACAATGACCACAAGTTTGGTACATACACTCTAAACCATTGTTTACCTTGAACACATAAATCAGCCTGTGGCACTTTATGATGTTATCTGCACAAGACCCTAATGTGATGGATAACACACACAGAGCTGTGAATTCCTCCAATGTCAGATGTTCTGGTAACAGAATAAATGTATTACTATACCACAGATTTCATGTTAACTAAAACCATGCATTTATGTTTTCCCCGTGGCAGGCTCTGTGCTGACAGAAAATACATTTTTGTTCTGTTCCTTAAATGCAGGTCAGCATAGAATTCAGTACTTTTAAAGAATCTGTTACCACCAGGACTTAGAAAAATAGATGTTATCACAAGGATCTAGTCACCCAGCAGGTTGATTAGTTTAAGCATTAGGTCCTCAAAGCTCTGAGCTCCTGTTTCTTTAGTGTGAGGTGCCCCTGCCCATGGCAGGGGAGTTGGAACGCGATGCTCTTAAGGTCCTTTCCAACCCTAACTATTCTATGATTCTATGATTCTTTGTGAATGAAATGAGGCATACATTAATCCATTTTTCTTCTCAATCTGCACATCTTGGACTACTTATAAATACTGCCTCATCTTTTTTCTTTTACTTTGTTGAAGATGGGCAACTCTTTTGAAAGCTCGTAAGAGCAGTAAATTGCCTCAAAATACCTGTTTATGCCAGTCAGTCTGTGATCATACCTGTTAACCGTTGCTGCAGAATGACAAAATTATACATAAAAATAGACAAGAGTTATAAGACATTCTCACACAGCCTCTACAGACCTCTGAATTTTTCTAGGCTTTTTTAGTTATTTAAATTTGAAGGTGCCTGAATTGCCATCGATCCATGTTGTTGGGTTTTTTTACTTTTTAGATACCAGCAGACTTTAAGGGTTCTCTAACAAAGGTTGCTATTAATTGAGAGGATTTTTTACTCCTTTAATGTCTGTTGAGGAAAAGCCCAGCCCAAAACAAGCATCAATTTTTTAACCCAAATAGTGACATTTAAGAATTACATAAAAATTACTATTCTATAGAAGGCTGTCACCCATCATACTTTGTTGATGGAAGCAGATCAAACTTAAGAGAACAAATACCTTGTTTTGCTCTTGTGTGTGCAGCTTTTGCGTTACCTATTAAACAGTATTTACCTCAATTCATGAGTCTTAGCACTTTTATCATTCTCTCCCCTATCCTGCTGGTGGGGAAAGGGCAAGCTGCTGTGTGGGGCTGAGTTGCTGTCCAGGGTTAAATCACAGCAGATGTCCTGGCATAGCTGGAGTACTCCTGGGTTGTCAACATGCAGAGGTCTCAAGCAGGCATTTTGAACAGAGTGGATAGGTCTAACCTGGAGGTGGCAAATGGCAACACTTCACAGGACTTGTGCAGGAAGATTGATCCTTCAGCCTTCAGGGATGGCAAAAAAAAATGTACTTTTACTGATTCATAATAGCAAAATACCGTGTAACTTGTCCCAAATTCTAATTACATTTATCAAGGGGGCAAAGGAGGAGAGGGAATCTGCAACGATCACATTGCAGAAGGCAATCCCATCAAGAGGTGGTGCTGTATGTTCATTCTAACATCGCTTCCTCTGGCGCTCAGTGATGGTTGGGAAAGACTACAATATGGTTGTTACAATCAAACCGTTGACCTCTTTACAAAAGCATTACAACACTGTCTGCCCTACTGCTGCTGGCAGAATTTGTATTGACTCCCACTGAGAGATTTGTGCAGTGTAAAGTGTGCATCAGCTGATTTTCACTTGTGCTTCACATCAGTTGTGGCTATAAATTCAAGGTGACCTCTGAACCCTTCCTTTCAATTGAAGTATTCTACAGCTTTAGTAGCAGATGTTTTTACTGTCACTGATGCAAAAACTGAACCTCTGTTACTGAGATTATATTCCACAATCATCTTGGCTCAGTGAATCATTATATGGCACTGTTCTACTACAAAACTTAGAGGGAGAAGGCTTTTTTATTTTTTTTAAGGGATTTAACTCACTATATTACACATGAAAACTGGAAGCTGTTATTAAAACATAATGGATATGTCATTTGACCAAGAAAACACAAACCCTTGCTTGAATTGTGATACTGAGCAGTAGATTAGATTCTGTCTGACTTTGCTGAAGGCAAGTTTCTAGAACTAGCAGAAGCACTAAGTGGTCTGGAAAAATCAAGAACTAGGAGTTACAGGCTGGTCAGCCTTTCCTCAATCCTTGGAAAGTGATGGTGCAAATAATCCTCAAAACCTTCCCTACAAATATGAGGGACAAGAAGGTGACTGGAAACAGTCAGCAAGGATTCATGGAAACAAAATCACATCTGACCAACCTGATAGATATCTAGTATGAAATGATGAGCCTGGTGGACAAGGTGTAAGTATATCTTGACTACTGTGTATCTTGACTTCAGCAAAGCTTTTGACATCTCTTCATTGACAAACTGATGAAATATTGACAAGATAATGGACAGTCAGGTAGAATGAAAACTGGCTGGACTGAGCTCAAAGATTTGGCTGCCCTGCAGCCCCACATCCAGTATCTGAGCATGGACACACAATCCAGCACCATATGAACTTCTCCCCTTTTCCCTGCACAAATGCAAATATACTCTAAATCACTGAGCTTGTTCAATGCTTAGGCCAAAGCCCAAGAGTTTAGAAAAGCTGAACTTCCACTGACTGTCCTGGCAGGAGAACTTACAATGCATGGCAATTGCAAAAGCAACATAGGGAACAAGATGCTTCTTTCACCCCACCTTCTTAATCATACACTGAGAAAGAAGTTAAACTTGCCAACAGTGTATGAAGATAACTGGAATGGACTGCAGATCATCTACAGAAAGAAACTGACTAAACATGCAGCTTCTTTGGCTTCATATGAATTACTTATCAGGTCAGATTAGTCCCCAAATAGCACACATGTAACATTTTTCTCTGTGCCTACTTCAAGATTAGTATATACTCAAGACGTTTATAGATGCGATATTGATTTCATTAGTATTCTATTTCAAATGGTACTTTTATTAAAGTATTACACTGGGGCAAAGTGAAGCAGCATGCATTGCAGGGGGTAATTCTGTGCTACAAAGTATGTTTTCTGCAGTTTGCACTTTGCTTGGGTTAAGAATACATGCCGTTTGGTTGTTTTGCTATATTTGGCCTGTTTGAGCTGCCACAGTTAACACCTGATTCTTCTAGGTATCAAGATCGATGTTCAGGACTAAATTCTAAGAAGCAAAATTCCTTCAGTTGTGTGGCTGCTGACCTTGTCTGGCTGACAGATGCTCATCCAGCCACCCTCTCACTCCCTTGTCCTCTTGAGGGGAATTGAATTCAGTTTGCAAAAGGAATGCAGCAGTTCAGAATATCAGAGCTCAACTGAAGCCAGGAGCAGTGGACCTACAAGAACAAAAATTTTACGTGCATGTGACACTATAAATCAGGTAATGTAAAATTACACTCGGATAAAAGCCAGGCTGTGCACCAACTGCTGTGATTTTGGACAGCTTATGGAATTCTGTACGTGTGGCAAAGCCTTGACTACTGGATTTTAGAAATAGAGTTTCACATAAGAATTTAAGGCTCTGATTGCCCTGAATAACAGCTTGAAAAAAGACACAAGTGTAACCATAAGTCTCAAACATCTGAAGGATCTAATTCTCGTTATTATTGCTTAAAACTTATGATAGCAAAGCCAGCCTTATGGTTTGGAAGAAGCAGGAAGAGAAGCAGAACAGATGAACGTGTTTTTAGAGCTTGGATTACTGATACTATGTGTGCCATAACAGGCCAAGATAGCAGCTGGAAGGATGGGCAGTTTGCAGTGTTAATCAGAACATCTCGCTCCAGTACAAGTGCTTTGCATTCGTAGAAGTGAATGTTCTTCACAGAGGATGCAACAATTATTGATCCCATTTCAAATATGGGAACAAGAGAGCAGATGAAGAGTTTTGCCTCTAAGCACATTGTAGGGCAAGGACAGAGTTGGAGTCTTGAGTCTCTGCTTATGGAGAATTCGTGGCAAGAGTAGTTCATACAAACTACGCTTTTCAACCAGTCAACAAGTTTAACAGGAAAGGTAAATTTGCAACAAAGTGCTCTGAGATGAGCTTTATTTCCTGCAGATAGATTCATTAATCAGAACTGGAAAATGTATCATTAATCAGAACTGGAAAATGTATAAAAACGTTCTTACAATCTCTGTAAGATACATTGCAAAATAATGTAGGAGGTAGGCATCAGTGTCTCAGCATATCCCTAGGGATCTTGAAATTAATAGCTATATATATAACTCAATTATATTCTGAATCTTAGCAATGGCAAGGGATGTTGTGTATGAGTTGAACCATATTGTTACTCTAGCGAGATACTGTCTTGTTAAAAGAAGCACAGAACTGGTTTAGCAGGCAAAATTAAGGAGAGGAGAGAGAGGGCTAGTATTATCCCTTAATCATTTCTGAAATCTCAGGCTTCTTCCTTGTGGGTAAAACACAAGGGATTAATTCTGTGAAATACAAATATTAGAAGACCAGTGGATCCTTCTTGCTTTTTGTCTTCCAGTTCTGAATGTGCCTTAAAGCTTGTGGACAGTCTCCCGCCTGTCCCTCCCTGCACTTCCCTTGTTCTCATCAAACAGAAGGCCCTGAAGGGTGGAAGAAGTGCCATGGAGAATGGCCTTGCAGACTCCCTTGCAAGGTGCCCCTTGCAGACACTAGCCTGAAACCTGCTGGTGGAGATAAAGAGAGGCTTTTGCAGGGTCAGTAGAACTGGGTGATAAAAGAATAGTGCTACCATTCCTTTCACCCTTTATGTTCCTCTCACACAGCTTACTTGGGTTCTTTCCAGAGAATGAAATCATCAGAATAAGGGAATCTTCTGCAGTGCTGGAACACTTCACATAACATTGAACTGTCAGTTAGTGTATTACAAATGAGGAATTGTGTGCAGCTTAGCATCTGTATTCAAATGAACCATTCACTTCAGCAGATGTAACAATAGGTCTACAACAATTTATTTTATAAACGTAAAATTCTACTATACATGATCTGTTAGCACATCCTTCACTACGCTGCATCAGCTTGAACCTTAAGGGTACTTCACACATTAGGTGAAAAGCTGTGTAACAGGACACCATTTCAGCTGTTCATCTTTCTGAATTTGAAGTCACAACACAGCAGCCTGAGTGAGATCAGTTACTGGCCCTGATTTCTTTCCTCACCAGGCTCATCACCACGTAGAAAACTGACTATCACATCAACTAAACTGTAAGCATTCAGCTGAGATTTACTGGAGTCTTCTGAGCTGTTTGGTTTTTTCCCTCAGCAAAGTGGGATGGGAATGTAAGTAGGTGACATGCCTGTAGTAAAAACACAGCAGACAGTAAAAGATTTCTCAGTTAGACAGCGTTTTTGTCATCTAATTGTATCGAATTATCTGAACAATAAAACCATTTTAGTGGGAGGAAATAGATGACTGCTATTACAGTAACCCAGTTATCCTTCCATAAATTAAAAGTAAGAAAAGTACACGATATTGCAATAGTTGCAACACGATATACTGCTTCTAGGAGTCCTTTGAGATAAAAGTAGATATTTTCAATTACTTGATTTTGTTCTTCCGAAGATTAAAAACATTAAAGTCTATACTTAAATAAAAAAATAAAATTAAATCCTGCATTGAAAATCCATTCATGTGGCAAACAAGGAATGGTACTTCCAGTTGCTACACCTATTTGCTTTCCTCTCCATATATCAGCAGGTTGTATGCACTACTCTGCAAACAAAGCAATGATTTCTTCATCTTTTTCTCTTCTCCATGCAAAACCACCATACTAACTTCTAAACAAGGCAACAAAAGATTCTGATACTTCAAGAGCATGCAACTACCTTTTGCTCACTAACCCATTTACAATACATATAACCATGTGCAAGGCACCCAAGGAATGACTGAAAGGCAAGCAGTTGGGAAAAGATTGCTGCAGAGTCTGCATTTGTAAAATCTGTCCAGCTATGTTGGATAAAAGGCATTAAATATGGTATTCACAACATATGGATGAGTCTTACCAATACTGTGTAGTATTATTGTATCTTTTTTGTGGTTCATGAATGAACAGCCATGAAGAAAATGAATAATTTCTTCTTGGAAAACTCAGCAAGAACCGGAAATTAGCACACCTAAGGCCTGGGCCTACTGCTGTTCATGTTTGTACTACAAGAACTTGTGAATGAAATCATCATTCTGCTAAAAAATAAAAGGAATACCTTTTAACTGGTTCATGATTTCTTCCTATTTACAGTTATAGATTATGGGAAGAGCATCTCCAACACTACAATATCAAGGATTAAAATCCCCAGGTGCTGTTATGGCTGCAGGAGTTGGAAACTAAGCCTGAGGATCAGGCACTGCAATTTCTTTTATCAATGAGTTTCTGCTGGCAGAAGGGAGCTGTGTTATTATTTTAGCTCAACTAGAACTTTTTGTTTGTTTGCTTTGTTTTCTTCAATACTCTAAGGATTTAAATGTAGGAGATTAAAAATTCATGTGATCTCTCTTGCTTCAGAAACTTTAAAGTGGAAACCAGTTCAAGTATTGCAGAGTATTCTTTTTATTCCTCAAAACCAACAATTCACTGTTATTCCCAAAAATGAAAGTAATTTTTTCTGCAGGCTATTTCAGAAAATAAAGCAAATATCTCTTTCATGCTTTCTTTAGAAGGACATTCATAAAGCCAGAAGAAAATAGAAGTAATTGGAATACATAAGCTATTTAGAGATACTTCTTTAATCTCAGTAATTACCTATATAGTGGAAAGAGAATTGGTAAGAAGGGGCTATTTTTTCTATTTACAACTTTAAAGAGTTTGCTCAGATGTGCTAGACACAGTATAAATGACCTAATTCCTCTTCTGTCAAAATCATACCAAGTAGAGAGTATGGTCAAACAACAGACATTTTCTACGTAGCAGACAGAGTTGATGAGTGACTCTGGGGTAAATTTTGTTCATTCACTTGTATGCAGTCTTGCTTACTTCAGTGAACTCCTTCAAGGTAAGATGATGTCAGAAATCAACCCTGTCAATGATTTTCTGAATAGCATTTCTTAAAGTGGTTATGGAAATCAACAACCTTGAAAAGCTGCATTTTAACACCATGTTCTCTTTACATTTTTGGTTTCTTTAGTGAAATCATATACTATTTCAACACATGCTCACTCCTTCAGTCTCTCAATGGGCATCCCATTAGCTTGGAAAAGTCAGATGAATTTGAGAACCCCACCTGTTCCCAGAGAGCAGAGATAAGGTTCAGGGGATTGAAATGGACATGGCAGGACATGGCACTTGGCTGTGCAAGTTCTAGATCACTTCAGGTAAACGTAAGACATTCCAGTGCCTAAAGGAAAAGAACATGAATGATAGCCAGCACCATGGTACTTTACTGACAGCAGTAACCTAGCTTTGAAAATGCTGGTCTTACTGGCTGACACCTTTCTAAGCAGTTTTATCCCTAAGGAATTTTGTCTTCAATGTGACACCTCATGTGAATCCTTAATGAAGGACATAGGGAGTATAGAACCAGGTTGTAAGCACGCAAGACCAGCTGGCATACCTGAGAGCAAATCTGAAGCTAGTTCCAAATTTGATAGTCACAGATGTCATATCAGAGCATGATCTCTTTTCAGGCTGCTCAATTCAACACAGACTAGATAAAGGAACACCTTTATCACAGCTTTCTATTTATGAACTTGGCAAACTGGCATAACTAAATGCATGAAAAAGGGAAGGGAAGGGATCTTTTCAGGAAAGAAGCAACAACATCCACTCTTCTCCACACATACCACCTTCAGAGGGATTAAGAAAAGAAAAGATGTACTTTAGACCTAGAAGAAAGACTGGAGTGAGAAACCATGGACATACTGGAAGTGAGCAGGTAGGTACTAGCACTGACTTGCTTCTACAAGGGGCAGTTTCATAGAGCAGTAGCAATTGCCCTTTCAGACAAATACTCCAAAAACCAAACAAAAAACCTCAACAAGTTTTCTGTATTGAAAACTTGACATCCCAAACCTTAAGCTCTCTGTGCCTCAGTTCAAATGAGGTACAAGTGTCTTACCCACTCATCTCAAGAAGTTGCTGTGTAAAGCAAGTTAACACGTTATATTTTGGGAGGAACTCACATAAGACTCAACAAGCACTACGGCAAAAGTCCACAAGGAAATTAAGTTTCAAAAGAAAAAGCTGAAGTGATAAAAATGCTCTACTGGGACACACATGGAACAGTCATTTGTTAGCTACCTCTAACCCCAGCAATTCCAGTTAGGCAGCACTTCTCACAAAGATCAGCTAACAGAAGAGGGGTAGTGGGATTCCTGTGCCTTAGAGGCTATTCTCAGCACAGGAGAGGAGATGCTGTAGTGAGCATTGATGACTATTATTGTTTAACCCCAGACAGCAACAAAGCCCCACACAGCCATTCTTTCACTCTCCCCACAAGAAGATGAGGGAGAGAACTGAGGAGTAAAAGTGAGATAACTCCTGGGTTGAGATAAAGACAATTTAATAGGTAAAGCAAAACCTGCACACACAAGCAAAGTGAAACAAGGAATTAATTCAGCGCTTCCCCTCAGCAGGGCAGCAGGGCTCTGTCATGTCTGATGGTTACTTGGGAAAACAAATGCCAGTCCAAATGTCTCCCTCTCCCTTCTTCTTCCACCATTTTATATGCTGATCATGATGCCATATGGTCTGGAATATATCCCTCGGGTCAGTTGGGTCAGCTGTCCTGTCTGTGTCCCCTCTGAACTCCTTGTGCATCCCCAGCCTGATTGCTCATGTTGTGGGCACCAGAAAAGGCTTTGACTCTGTGTAAGCACTGCTTAGCAGTAAGCAAAACACCCCTGTGTTATCAACACTGTTTCCAGTACAAATCCAAAATACAACTCCATTCTAGCTACTATGAAGATAATTAACTCTATCCCAGCCAAAGCCAGAAAAATGACTTCGTGCATTTCAATCAAGAGTGGTTTACAGGTTCTGGTCTCCTAATGTCAGTTCGTGTTTTGCGGCAGACTGAAAGACACAGACTCAGTATGTGATCTAAGTCATTTATTCCTTTTTTCTTCTCCTTTTTATAGTTACAGACAAGGATCTTGACTATGCAGCCAAACAGGATATTCACGTACTCAGCAATCTCACCTCAAGAACATGCAAGCATTGTCCCAGTGGAACAAAAAGTCATCAGTTCTGCCCCAATGGTCTGGGAAGAGATCAAGTCAGCACAATAACCACACTCTCTCTCACACGCTCCTAGACGCGCTTCTTTGCAAACACAGTTGTGTACCCTTGAATTCCTGATAGTGACTGGCCAGGAACCCGTTATCCTTATTATTTATAATCTTGTTTGCTTTTAGAGAGGCCTGAGAGACACACGACTGCATGTCCTCGATTTTGAAGCATTCCCACAATGTTTCACCACTGAGTCCTCCTTACAGTCACTGTTTTCCCTTGTATCCATGCTTCAGGCTTTTATCCCAGCCTAGGTCTTCTTGACAATACTACTTCCTGTAACAGGGTAAAGAACACTGAGAAACGTTTTGAAGTGAAAAGGGATGAATCTCCTACTTAGTTTTGATAGTAGATCTGAAAATAGTTAATATTTTTCCTTCCTACCATTACCTATTACAACATAACAGCTTTTCATACCATAATTTTATATCCATTTTCCCTAAATATATTCCTGCCTATTTTTTTTTTGTTTATTTGCTTGGAAGTATTTTTAACATTCTAAAACAGGCCAATTGGCACCAAGTCAGCACAACTCAATTCATTTCAGCTTAATCCTGCCAGTTCCCACAAGCTGAGAATCTGGCCCACTGTGATAGGAAATTAATTTTGGGTTTTTTCCTCAGTGGAGGCTGTCACCCACAGTCCTTTTAGAGACTTTTATTTTAATGGCTGTGACATGTCTTTCTCCAAAAGGTAATGACAGGAAAACATAAATATTTTCCTTCATTGATCAGTGGAACTGGTGAAACCTGATTTCCCACGGATTTGCATCCTACACACCTGTGCCTCCACTGCCATAATCCCAGTTCCTCTCTTTTTTTATCATGACCTCACTCATTCCCTAATACTTTTAGCAGTCCTCCCACATGCCCTATCATCTGGGAAGAAGGAAGTACCCGTCAGGCCTGGCTTGGTGGTGTGTCAGTAGCTTATACGCACAGCATGCCTAAGCAGCACAGGCCAAGCAACATAAAGAATGAATTCATGTGATGCTTTTTTCTCTCCGTGAGGTCACCAACTCACATCACTTTTGCCCAGCTTTTTACAGGTTTTCACACAACCTCCAGAACCATTTTACCTGTGAGACTTCTATTTGTGTCTGTCTGCGGCTGAAATTAGCCTTTTGGCTCTCCAGACAACGGGGACTGACCACTGTGATTGCAAAAGCCTTAGAAACTAAGGAAAAAGAAATAAAAATTAATTGCATGGAACATAATGTGCATTGTTTGTTATCAGTACTTTAAATGACAGAATAAATATTCTTTGCAGCAAAATTGGAGCACATTCATTTTTTTCTAGAGGATTTTAACTGAGTCTCAAAGAATAATCTAGCTGAGACTGAAAATGAACGAGAATAATTAGATTCTATTTTTAGCTGTTATGGTAATCATAAATTTTGACATTAATTTCCTATTATATAGCAGAGGGAAGAGAACGCCTCAAGTGAAGATATACAGGAGATGCTGAGGGACATCAGCTGCTAAGTGGAATGGATTTAGAATTTGACTTATAGGTCACTGATCTGGAGTAGGAAAACCGTGATGTGATCAACCAGGACTTATCCGCACAGCCAGCCCTTTACAGACAACACTTCAGGAAATCTAAGTTTCACGTACAGTATTTGAGGCATCACATTGCCACTCTGTATTCGTAAAAGTTCTCTACTTCATTCCCCTTCTGCCCCCAGCTGGACAAATAAGTTAAATTTTAATAACACAGACTTCATTTTAATATGGCATTATAAACCCATTTAGCTTATAGAAACACTACCCATCCTGAAAATAAAACCTATCAGAATTGATCCAATCTGCCAGGAAAATTATAACTGTAGATAATACTAATGCCAGAGGAAAGGACGAAGAGTGTGTAATCCAATGGAATAAGAATGTCTCTTTCTCTGTTTGAATAAACTTGTTATAAAGACTCTTTAACTTTAGAATAATTAATGACTTAATAATAAAGTTATGTATTATAAACTATTATTTGTTATCAAATACATACATGTGTGTATATATACATCGTATGAGAACTTTTCTTATACACCTGACATTTTCATGTTGCCATTTTCAATTTTGATGTGGATTTTATTCTCTGAATATCTATGGCCATAGTCTTGACAAGCATTGGGGGATTTTGGATGCAGTTTGAAGATTCTTGCTCCAAGACATCTGCAAGGCACTAACTTTTCTGACAGCGGCTGCTCAGCACTTTCTGAGCATTTCTAAAACGTTATAATCATTCCAATCTATATTTGCTGTGCCCCTGACAGCTGTCTTCTTGGTGAGCAGAGCTGTCACTGAGAAATCTTGCTTGAGAAGAGATTGGGATAAAAAAAAGCTATCTACTAGGAAGATGCTGGATGGTTTGGGGGGGTAGAATTGGCATGAACTCTTTGCTCTGCTTTCAGGGCTGGTTCATATCGGCAGTTTGCATCCACTGTGCCTCCTGCCAAAATGAACAATGTAAATGTCTTAACGCAGGCCCTGAGGATCTTATCACTGCAGTCTAACTATTCTTGGTAGAAACATCTTCTAGCATCAGCTTATAAAATAGTGTAATTAACACCCATTTATAGAATCAAGCATAAAAATATGTGATTGGAAAAGTACATCACCAAATAAGTATTAATAAAATGATTATTTAATTGTCAACTGATTATATAGATGAAATGCTGTGAAATGCCTCTTCCGGTAGCTGAGCAAACCATAGAGCTACTGCTATGAAAACTACTGCTTTTTCACTACAAAAGCCCAAATTAATTGCTATAATGGACTTTAAAGTGCAGTGGTGAGCAGCTGTAAGTCAATCACCAATTTGCCCTTTGCTCATTTCTGTTGATGAGTACTATACATTTACTTATCTATTTTTCTCCATCGATATAATTGTATCTTTCTTACACAGGTACAACATTAACTTTCTGCCATTCCTGCATTTCACTGTTGTTGGGGTATATTAATTCCTTTAGGATTTTTTGCTTTCCTTCTTTTTCTTTAAAACTCCTTGAAAAGAGCTCACACTCTTAGACCATTTAAGGGTAACTAATCATTCCTGTTACCCTTTTTAACCTTTATCAGCTTTTCAAACTAAAGTACTTCCTGCTTGCTACAGACATTGAACATTTGATTGTACTTTCATGTGACTTCAGTTATCCAATTAGAGATCACAGAACTGCTACTGCCAAATTACTAACGCAATTCACATTTTAGTAATGGCCACAGAACAGGATGTTTCTGTCTCACCCTTTACGTATTGCTAGAGTGAAAGCTCTAAAAGTTATATCTATAGGATTATTATCACTTTTAAAAACAATTCAAAAGCAGGCCACATAGGACACAGAGTTGTGCGCATGTGTGGATCAACCCATGTATGAACTTCTGGTCCTCAAGATTTAGGAGGTGTTCATTCAAAACTGGCTAGTTCACTTAGATGGGCTTGGGATGGGGGGAAGCAAACCCAGGCAGTTTGGCTTCAAATTAGGCACGCAGAAATTTCCTAGGTATGTAATGGAACTTTTTGTTAATCTTACTTGGTAGTTTGATTGTGGTCAAAGGATCAGATCCATCTTTCATAGATGGTTAATGACAAATAGGTGCGGGACAGAAAGGTGGCTGGATGCTCTTCTGTTGTCCTCACTAAAATGAAAAACTCTTGTGTTCCACAAGTAAATTTTATACCTGTTCCATAGCACATAAAGAAGCTCAAAAAAATGAACACATACGTATTCATAAGCTGCAGCTTTTTGCTCTGAACTGAAATTGAATTAGGAAAATAGTTGTTTGAAACAACAGCACTACAATTAAGCTAAGGACTTTAATGAATTTCATTGAATATTAGATACCACATGGTTTATATAATAATGTCATAAAAAAGCCCTGCTTCCAAGCATAGCAGATCTCCTCAAACAAAGCTTAATTCCAACACGATATTTACGGTATGATTTGAGCTTTGCAAGTCTACTCCATACTCACAGATGTTTATAACATAATAAAACAGGAGGAAAACGTTTCAAAACTCCTCAGATAATAAAAGGTACTCATCACAGACACAGAAGCTGTAACATTAGACACTTGGAACTTTGGCTTTAAACCATTTTAGTGTTTCTTAAACCAAAAAATAGAGAAATCAGGACGGTACTCACAGGTACTCACAGTGCTACGTTTAAACCTGTGAGTAGTGACTGGATAAACACCAACCTGGGTTGCTGCTTGTCTCATTCAAACAGCTAGTAAGAACTAGTATCTGCACTATTTGCCAGTGTTTTCCTGAAACCACATGGCATGACAGTTATGTTGGAGCCTGCATGCGCTTATGCGCAACTAATAGACATTTGCCTCTTAAGAGAAATATAGCTGAAATGAAACACTTTCATAAAGAGCACAGGCTGCCTATAGCTAGTGGTCAGAAGAAAGATCTTCAGACTAAAGCTGCATCTGATACAAGTTGAGTGGTGATGAGGTGCTGGCACAGGGTGCCCAGAGAAGCTGTGGCTGCCCCATCCCTGGCAGTGTTCAAGGCCAGGTTGGACAC
>JBCJKH010023007.1:0-17080 GCA_039877255.1 Loriculus beryllinus | reverse complement strand
TTCCCTTGCCATTGTAGCATAAGTAGCTAAACCAATTTTTACAACCTACTGAATAGCATCATTAATTCTGGTGGCCACTTGCTGCTTTGTATTCCCATGATAGTTTGCTCTAAGGTGGCTGTGCAACGCAATGAGGAATGGGTAATGCACTGTGTCTCAGAGAAGACATAGACTGAAGACCCCACCTTGTCATTTGATCTCAAGGAATGCAGACTATTCCAGAAGAGATGCTCATGAATGCTCCATGAAATGGTGCCATTATTGGCCAAAATGCTGGATGGCTCTAAAACAGTCTCTTTCGTGACACTGTGTTAGCATTATCTCTTGAAAACAGCCATACTCTGTTAGCAATAAGATCTGCTGTATGTTTCAAATCAAAACATTTCACTGTCGTGAAAAAGCAAGCTGCAGACATCTGACTATCAGCTCAGACAAACAAAGCAGCACTTCAGTGACCTACTGAGCTGTGCTGATTAGTAGTAAATCTTTTTTTCAACCTTTCAAATCATTCTTCCACAAGTTACTGCGAGTATCTTCCTCTGAAATCACACTTTCAACATGTCATTCTAGTTGCATTCACCCATATGAATAAAATTATCTTCTCTGCAGTAACTGGAGATATTAAGGATTAAGAAAAGAGAGAAAAATGCAAGAACTAGATAGATACATATGGGAGAAAAAAGCTCTTACCCACAGTTTTTCAACAAGGAACAAAGATATTTACTTTGAGTGAAATGTCACTGGGGACCAGCAAACTCCCACATACACCTCCTCCTTGCTACTTCTACTCTGCATGAAGGTGCCTCAGTGCCATGAGACACACAACAGCACAGCCAGCGGTGCTTAGCACTAAACAGGTTGCTGGGACTAAAATTAAGTTCAGGAGACCATATTGTCATTCTGTATGATTAATGTGCTGTAGCCTAAATTTTTAGTGGAAATGCAATGCAGAAGAGGAAATAGAGACATGTCCTGCAGTGTTTTAAAACTTGATCTTTCTGGTAACTGACATTAGGCAAAATGTCCCACAAAAGAACAGAGATCTGGAAAACAATATCTCAATGTGGTCATACCACTAAATGGCAGCTTTCATCCACATGCATGGAATCCATACCGGAAATATTTGATAGATAACATTTTTTGCCATGCTTTTAAGCATACAGGGTGTTCTGCAAAAATAAGAAACATCATAAGAAGATTCATCCTGAAAGTACGAATCCTTGTTTTCACTGGGGAACCTGACCAATCTCCAAATTTTCCTGTACAGTACCTCTGAGCCTTGAATGGATGTGATCCACACACTTTTAGTGCATATTTTCTTTCTATTTAAGTCTGCAGTTCTGCAAATTATTAAGTATGCAGTTCAAGCATGCTGCTGGCTCTGTGCAGACCAATGGGCTATACAGTTACACTGAATTAGATGTAACTTGTTAACCAGGCTGCTGAATGGGATGAAGACATGACTAATCACCAATGCTTCAGAGGCATTTTGGTGCAGCATTCAGCCTGAGCACAAGCCACGGCCCCAGTTCGACAGCGATATAACAGAAACAGTGAAAACATGAGTCCCAGACATCTGGATCAGCAACAGTGAAGTTTCAGATACTCTGACAGGGACTTTCACCTTCATTATTACTGTCATTTTTTGTGATATCAAATTAGATATGAAATTATTTTGGTTTCCTAAACAAATGGGGCATATGATCCTAGCTGCTGCTAGGATCCTCCTAACAACATTTGAATGCAGTAGCTATACAAATTCATCAGAGGGGTTCTTTTCTCTAAGCTTTCCAGTTCCTGAAAGTTTTGTTAAAATAAGCTTCTACGTAGAAGAAAGAGACCGTATTGATCCCACTCACGCAACCCAGTGTTATCCTCAGCATTTGCTAGACACCAGTGAATTCGCACGGGATCTCAGCCTTCAGCATTAACTCTACAGGAAACCAGGCTTCATTGCCCCTGCCACTCAAGCAACTATTTATACTTCAGCTCTTTCATTCACACATAGCAATAAACAGTTTTGCCATGACTCCTTCTTTCACATGGCTGTACTTGACCCTGTTCAGACACGCGCATGCATAAACACACACAGAGTTTGTGTGTAGAGTCCAGATCCCTTTTACAGAAAATAAATAGCTATATACATGGATAGACGAAAACAACAAAAGAATCAGTTATACAGGACATAAGTTGAAGACTTGCATCATGGATTGGATGTCTCAGCACACACCTTGAGGTGAACTGTGTTGAAAACTGACTTCTTGCAAGGTCTTCCCACACAAGCTGCTGAGATTTAAATCCCACAGTCTGATATGGGTTACTGTACTTGTGTTTATTTGTGCAGTGGGAAGTCTACAGAGGTGGTATAAAGCGCTGTCAGCTTCACAGAATGCTTTAAGTTGCAACCCCCTTAGAAAGCACATTCCTACCTGGACTGCAGCTCAGCAGCCAGCATCCCTGGAGGCCCCTTCTATTGTTGCAGTGTTAGTGTCATCACTCCATTAGGAGCCCGCAAGAGTCTGTGTGCCTAATTCAGAAAGTGCACCTGTACAAGCATAAGAAGAATGATAATTCCTGGCTGTGCTTTGGTGTGAAGTGCTTTTTTGTAAAACAAAACAAACTATTCATGCCACGATGAAAAATAACTTCTCCTGTACCTGTCAGAGGATCAGCGGGTCTTTTCTAGTAAATGAAAGCGTAGTGGCTGGTCTTTTTTTAGCCACTGAAAAGAAAGAAAACATTTCATGCAAGTAAATATGTATAACACAGGGAAAGATTTTGCTGTCCTTATGCCAGATAAACAGCATTTTACAAAAGCCATGGTACTTCTACGGGATATTCAGAGAGTACATGCTGAAGGACACCACAAAACTGTGTGTCCACAGAGAGCTGAAGAGTCTTTTGCACCCTTGCCATCTCCATGGAGCTGAGCTCCCTACAGCTGCTCAGTGCTCACAACTTTTGCAGCAGCCTTTCATGGTTTAGCTGACATACACGTGTCACACTGCTGCTGTCTTTTCTATAAAAAGCAGCCTGATTGTGACTGTCTGAATTACAGTTTGGTTCCTGATGTCTCATGGAGCACAGCAGCTCCACACGCACTTGTGGATGGTGAACAGGAAGGCAATGCGACTGAGAGAAGAGTCCAGGCTGTAGAGTCCACTGGGGCTGTCTGTCAACAGGGTTGATAACATGTCTAGTCTCTGTGCTCAGTCAAATACACAAGGTAATTCAAGATATTAGGAAAAGTTATAGTAAAAGAAATAGGAGGTAATGAAGTAAAGCATTTTTTAAATTAAATCTCATTTACAGAGATGTTAAATTCTTCCTTCTCCAGGCTTTTTGCTCTGTGTACTTTGTGCTGGAAAGACATGGTGTTTTCCTTTTCAGCTTCTCCCATGTGTTTCTCTTACAGATTCACAAAGGAAAAAACCCAAAACAGTACAATCCCATTCACCTGCATATGTGTTTCATGAGTTTCTGTTCTGGGAAGCGGGGTGTTGTGAATGGAGATTGCTAGCTCAAAAGTGTTAGGAGTCTTTATTTCAAGAAAGTACAACATTTTATAGCTATCATCAGTTATGCAGTTACCCATAGTTTCAAAGAGAATTTGCATAACAGTGAATAAACAGTTTAGACCCTTAAGTTAACATTGAGCAGATACAAAATCCGAGTTTCCTTCCTATGGGGATATCTAGAGTATCATTTCATTTATTGCGACATATTTATTGTGAAAACAAGACATTGTTAGCAAAAGCCCTCCTCTAGTAATTAGGATAACTTGTCTGATACTGTACTTTAAGTGCAGTGCTGTATAATCTCCTTATTTCCATAGAGTAGGAAACCAAAGTAAAATGTGGGAACTGTAACCTGTGATCGAAGATCTTACAGCAGCTTCTCAAATGGGGCAAATATTTGCCTTGATTATTGTATTTACGATTCCAAAAATATTTCTTCTGTTGAAGGTCTGTGTACAAGACACTACTCCAAACCATTTTTAAGGGAGTTTTGACATAAATGAAACTTTATGCTGGCATGGCAAGTGAAGTACTTGATTAATAAAGAGTTTCACTGTTTTCAAACACATATTCCATGCAGGCTCATTTGAAGAAAACCGCAAGTGGAGAATGCTTTACTGCTTCCAGTCACAAGGGGGTTGTGTATTTCAATCCTGCTTACACAGTTAGCTTACTTTGGAGCTCTGGTAGGAAAGAAACATGACCAGGAGAAATAATGCTACATTCAGTGACCCTGCCCTTAAAATCAATTGGCCTGATGGGAGAACTTTTTTCTCTCTCTTTGCTACTGTTTTCTTAGGTTTTAACCTTTTAATACTTAATATTTTTTGAAACACCATCTTTAGAGAAAAATCTACTGTCCACAGACCTGAAGTATTAATTGATATGGCCTTCTGACACTTTGAATGGGAAATTAGAGACTTATATCAACAGTTGACACACAAAGCAATGTACATGTTCATACCCTTTGAGACATGTTTTGGTGTGAGTTAATATTTTCTGATTTAAATATCAGGTTTTGAATACACAGCTGAGAATCTCCTACACTACAAAGACACTGTGATATAATTCAACCACAGTGACAGATGAAAGAAGGGGACAATTTGGACAAATGAAGTCTCCGGAGAATTCCAAAAAGAAAGTCTTGTAAATCTAGAAGATAAAAAAATTTAGCAATTTCTAATAGGCTGTGGAGTAGTCACCCACTAGTAGGCTTGGATTTTTGGTTGTAGCTCTATCTCTAGAGTATTTTAAAGTCTGATTGAACAAAGCACTATAAAGCATTCTGTGGTTGAACTACAAATTAAAGATCACTACTTACTTTCTTTCCATCCAATAAACCCTTACTGGAAGGCAAGAAAGGAGTAAAACTGCTTCTGTTATGGGTACTGCTTACTGGTTGGCTGGCACGTATACACGGTGGACTAGTCGGTAACGATCACTGACCATTTGTGAGGGTGCCATTACTTATATGGTACATTTAAAACTGTTTGGGACTGGTGTTTGAAAAACCAGCTTCTAACTTTGTACACACACGGTAGCACTCAAACCGTTTGTCCAAACACAACCATATGAGCGTAGTTTGGCAAGGTAAGCAACCCACTGTCTGCCCAAGCTCCATGTGCGAAGCCAGTCTGTCCTTCCAAATGCTCCCACTTTTGCTTCAGCCACCCAGCCATGTGCTGAGAGCTGAGCACCTGTGACCTTCACTTGCGTACCTGAAAACAGGACAGATGAACACAAATGTGTCTTACCCTCTCATAACGTTATTCCACCCTTTTTTCAGCAACTGCTAAATTTCTTAAGTCAAAAATCAAAAGCACAGAGCCTGTCTCTTTTAAACTGACAAACCAATAGATACGTCTAAATCACAGCTGAAGCTGACTGGTTACAAGCGCTGACTGGTTTTTCTACTTCCTCTCTTTCTCAGTGTTCTTAAGTATTTACTGCCTCCTGCAGTGACAACTTGTTTCTTTAGAAATGAATCGTTAGCACTGAATTTGTCTCAAAAGACCATAGTTATAATGTACATTCTTTCTATCTTCAGGTGCTGTTCTGAACCACAGTTCACAGAGACAGGTCCATAAATAAAAAATATTAAAAAAAAAAGAAAAAAGAAAAAATAAAACAAAGCAAAGCAAAATAAAATAAGATATACATATACATAAATATTGATGAGTTTTGTCCTGAATATATAGGTGTATTTTCACCCTTTCTATGACTGTTAACTTCTAAACTAAAATTGTCTGCCTATGTGTAGGCTGAACTTTTCCTATTTCAGTTTTGAAGGATTAATTTACTAGAGCTTTAACTAACTGGCTCTTAGGAATGGCTACGGGACTTCTAGCTAAGTTATGTGGCACTAATTAACATCACTTTAGTCTTGAAACAGTCCTTACCTTTTCCATGCAGTAATACTCCAGAGAACAAGGTATTAGGAGCATCATTAAAATATACCAGCTAAATAAAAGCTTCAGTCTGTACCCAGTATGTCAAATGGCAAAGCAAAACTACAATGGGATGATTTTTCAAGACCCATCTGACAGAGCGCTGAACAGTCTGCCTGAGTATGAGCTGACTGCTTTGAGGAGTTGGACTGGAGACCTGGCAAGTAGAGACCTTGCAAGGTCCCTTCCTCTGTTATCCTTTCACTCTGTGAGTCTTATTCAGTCCTGCCAATTTAACTCTCTGATTTGAGGCTGGATTCCCAGAGTTATCTGCCAAACTAAACTGAACACATTAGATAGAGAAAGCATGAGAATACAATAAACATCGAACCTCTTAATGCTTTTTTTACTGAGATACTTTCCAGACTGCTATCATTCTTGAAATGTGGACTTTGGAAGATCTGAACAGTTCTGAAATAATATGCATGAAGTCATATGTATTCTTATTTAAGGGACATCTCTTTCTTGGAAGTTTTCCTATGAAAATAACTCTTCATTCCAGTGTTTTACATCATTGAAATTCCCTCTTTCTAAGAAACAATATTCTTTAGAGACCAGGAAAATGCTTATTTTCCTTTCTCTTTTCTTTTCTTTTTAGTGTCATCAAAATACTTCTCAATCACTCACTCTTCTGGATATTGAGAAAATTAGTTAAAGTAAATCTTCTCCAGAAGATTAGAGATCTTAGGATCATAATCAGTTTGCATGACTTTGCATGGTCCCAGATAAATCGTTGTGGCCACCTTGTTTTTCATGAGCACATTAAAACCAGATGTGAGTTGCTGAGTCAGCTTTGATATAGTAGCAGAATTATGCTTTCCAGGAAACAAATGATTACCATCCATAATTATATTTTCTGAAACCAGAAGAGGAAAACTAGTAGTTTCCGCTAGACATAGAAGATCAGCCTTGTGCCTTACGAAAGAACATAGCGCTCAACTAAGCAAAGCACTGGTCTTACAAAAGCTAAAATGTCAGTAGCGGTCATATAGCAAATACTAACTGTATAATGTGAAATCTTATAAAAGACCTGGAAGAGATTTCAGGAGGGAATATCAACTCTGTCTGCGTCATTTTCTGACAGATGTTTATCGACCCTTTCAGAAAAAAATTTATTAGTAATAGATAGTTTCATCTCCTCAGACAGCCTCTTTCAGTATTTCAGTGCCTTTACTATTGAAAAGTTTCCCTTGATATACCTCTTAAGCTTCCTGTGCTGTAATTTAAGTGTATTGGTTTTTGCCTTATCCACAGCAAATATCCAATAGAGTCTAAACACATCCTCTTGATAGTTGTCATGTATATTTAAACACCCCTCTTATACCTACCCTCAGCTTTATCTCCCCCTTGGTCAAGCAATCCTAATTCTTCCTAGCTTTCCTAATACCAAGTTTCTACTTGTTGTTATTTGTGTTTTCCTAATGGGTCTGCATCCTTCTTGAATTGCAGTGCTAAAGCCAAACTATCATACTCCAGCCAAGGACACACCGGTTCCAGTAGCACAAGCTCTGTATCACAGATTTTGCATGCAACACTTTCGGTCACCTGTCCCAGTGTGAACTTGTCTTTTCCACAACTGGGTGATTCTGCAGACTCATTTTCAGCTTCTTTGAAGCACTCACCTGTCTTGCATTCTTTCTGTCAACACAGCTGTTGTGTTTTAAACCCAGTCAGCCATGCAGCTCTCTCTCTCACTCCCCCCTCCTCCTTCCTCCACTGCCCTGCTCCCGGAGGGATGAGAAGGAGAATCGAAAGAATGTAATTCCCATGGGTTGAGATAAGAGCAGTCTAGTAACTAAGGTATAACACAAATCACTGCTGCTACCAACAATAATAATAATGATAAGGGAAATAACGAGGGAAGAGAATACAACTGCTCACCACCCGCCAACCGATACCCAGCCCGAACCGAGCAGTGATCTCACTCTTCCGGCTAACTGTCTCTGGTTTACATAGTGGGCATGACATGCTGTGGTATGGAATACCTCTTTGGCTAGTTTGGGTCAGGTGTCCTGTCTCTGCTCCCTCCCAGCTTCTCATGGCTCTCCTCACTGGCAGAGCATGAGACTGAAAACTCCTTGATTTAGAGTAAGTAACAACTAAAGCATTAGTGTGTTATCAGTGCTGTTCCCAGGCCAAAAGCCAAAACCACAGAACTGCACCCGCTACTAAGAAGGAGAAAAATGACTGCTACGGCTGAACCCAGGACAACAGTTCATCCCTATCCTGTATTTCTCAAGCTAGTTTTCCCTGTATTTTTTACTGCCCTTAATGAATTTCATCATACATTTCAGACCATTTTTCAAATGTATCTAGCAGTTTTTTAATTCTAACCCTATGATTGTCTGTTTTTTCCTCTAATTCATTAAGGAAAATGATGAACACCATGGACCCTAAATAGGCACATGCAGAAATCCAATTGATACCTAAATAAGTTTTGACAGGGAATCATGGATAAGCATATACCAATAACGTTTTTCTTAGTAGATATGTGTTTTCTTAGGTCCCATCGATCTGAAGAACCTATGACACTGACTTAATATTACATTTTGTGATTATTTCTGCTATTTGTTTCAACAGAACAGGGCTGGTGAGGACTGCTAATGAAGGATGATGTTAAAAGAGATTGAATGAAAAGACATCTTTATTGAAAACTCATTCAAAACTACAATGGAAAGGATAAAGAGTCATGCAACTACAAAAGAAAAATTACAGAGTTTGTTATTTTGTTTCTTTTCTGATATTACAGGAGTAGTTATGTGATTCTAAACTTTGTCTGATTTCAAGGGAAGTGTTTGCTGAGGAATATAACCTGGTAACAAAATTGGTTTACAGAAACATGATGTAGCAACACCTGGTGGAAGATTTACAGTGTGCTGTTTTTCTCATGGCAGAGAATTAAGACGTAACTTTGGTTTCTTATAGTTGACTCTTGCTAGTCTTAATTCTCATTCAAGAGAAACTTAGGTATGGCAATTACATTTTTTTTTTCATGTTCAGTAGAAAATAAACATATACATATATATAAAAAATGAATACGGACTGTTGAGGAAAGGCAGAAATGAAGGCTGAGGAAAAAAAAGTGGGTGAATTGAAAATGTGAGAGTCTGTGAAGTGGATTCCACCTCTTAGGACTTCATTGTCTCACAGATCAGGTGTCAGCTCAGACCAGAACTTATCCAAAAATAATTTCCAAGCATAAAGCTGCCTCTTTAGAAGCAAAGCTATGCAAATAACTACTACAGGCCATCAACTGCCATTTCAGCTTTTGGAATTACAACTAAAATTTTTACTTAAAAAAATTAAATACTAAATCAATATCCAAGTGACATTTTTTATACCTTCCTCCAGACCACCCAAGTATAGCTGGAATGATGAATAAAGCATGCATGGAAAACAGAAACAACCACCTTCTGCTTTTAAAATATGGCATTTTAAATGAGTGCATAGAGTCTCGCTCTTAAGGCATTCATTCTTTTATGGGTTCCACTCACAGGTCCAAGAAGGCAATAGTTTGCTGACAGACCTGAAGGAATAATTGGAGGCAGAGACTCCTCAGGCAGGAAAATAACCACCGCCCATGAAGATTCATTTTCCACCAGAAACAAAGAGAAACAGAACCACCACCATATCACTTCCTTGACCCTGACAGACATTATCAATGAGGGTAAATATGAATGCACAAAATAAATCATTAATTTCTAAGTTTATGGCAAGATCTGATCATGAAGCAGTATGACAACTGCTAGGATGATCAAAAGATTTTCTTCATCTTAGAAAAGGAATCCTTTTTAGAAGAACTAATATTTTCTCTAAGCAGACTATATTTCCTCCTCTCTCCTTCTGATTCTCTGCCTTTAATTGTCAGTAGAAAGATGATGAGTTGAATCAGGTTTTCTGGATGACCACAGTTGTACAGCTGGTGAACAAACAGATGTTCTCAATCAAACAGAACATCCTTCTCTAACAACTTGGAAACTACCACTACTGCTTAAACTATGCCACATACAATAAAAATCTCTTAAACCATACATACCTCAAGTATTCAGTAAATATTAAGTAGAAAAACAAGGGAAGCTCTACCATATGTGGACCATCCGTCATTTATTGGTAGAGAAACTTGTAGCAGGATTTTAAAGTCATTTATAAAAGCAAGCTCAAAAGTAAAACATCATGGTGAGAACACGGATTTAGGCAGAGGAATACTGAGTTTTGTAACAAAGCTTCAGGCAGCCTGTCACCTAATAGACTAGTTCAGACTTCCTTGTACAATACATGTGGAAACAAAGTGCCTCAACAGCCACCAAGCCCCAGAGCAGCCACTCCAATATATCTATTAAATTAGGGACCATGGAAAGCAAGGTGAGCAAATGACTATTCACCCTGGCAGAGTACATGCCTAAAATGGACACTGAGCAGCTCTTCGTTCTCCAGTGTGACTGGGCAGAAGTCCTTGAAAATGCAGGAATGGGGGCTTTTTATTTGTAAATATTTCAGGTTCTGTAAAGAGGTCAGCTGCATGGGGGGTGGGGGGTGGAATTCTTTATGAGGATGATACCTGAAAGTTGGATAGTAGTGTTTAAATAAACTGTCTCCTATACATGTTGTCTACAAGGTTCATTTGTAGTTTTAGTCTTTAATTTATAAATTCTTTGTTCAAGTGCTAAATTTTCACATCTGATTTGAGATATGAACTGTTATTTTTAGCTGATTGTTTTACACAAGACATTCTTTTCCATGTTCTGTGACTAACACTTTGAATAACATAACGCAGTTCAGTTCCCTGATTGCACATAGCTATAATAAACCGGCCTGATATGAATGTGATTAAAATTAAACCCATTCTGTATTCAGTGTGATTTTAAGTGTTGCTTAGGTGTGCATTTCCTTCGCAATGCACCTAACCCGACATCTGCTGTTGCCCAAAGTCTGACTGAGTTCAAATAACCTAAATAAAAATGTGGTTTATAATTCAGCAAGTTAATTATGAACAGACTTCTACATGCTCCCACTGGCTCAAATCTTGGTTTGACCCTGCGTTTTAAAAAGTAAGACAACTATAGGAGTATGTAGTGCATAAAGTGAAACAAAGGAAAAAAATATGGAACTGGGGAGAAAAAGTCAAAAACTCCAGTAACATCCTGTGCCTAGGAAGTAATCTTGAGTATTATTAAAAAGGCAACACTGTAATTTAATTCAACAGGAAAAAAGAATAAGTAAAAGAAAAAGCTTACTTTATTTCTTATCCCACCAAAATTAGTCCCAGAGCTGTTGTCAGATTATCCAGAGTGAGAGTCAAGCACTGTAGACTAATGTAATTTGAACTAATTTTATACAGTGCTGTGGAATAACCATAAATTACTGAGAGCCTGCAAATGGTCACCTCATGAACTGCAAAGAGGTTTCTTAATTTCATTCTGGTTTTGTGTCTGAACTCCATTCCTTTCACATCCTGTTTTTCTAATCTGTGCAAAATGACATGAGAATTATACCTTGTGTATTTCACAAAGCCTGTAACTCTGTCATACCTGACCTGAAGAATAATAACCCAGCATCACATGAGAGGGGCTGCCAGATACAGCAACACTTTATTGCCTTTTGAAAAGATAGTTTATGACAGACCTAGAAGATTTAGGTGAATGCTGTATCCTGAAAGTAAGAAGAATGTTACACAATTATTTTCTTCTCAGAAGTTAACTTCATTTATTGTATACTTGTGGCTAAAAAGGACACAGTCTGTACATCTGAGTCCCACTGAATGTGGGGTTTTGGAAGCTTGTCACATCAAGCCTAATTTCACATAATTTCAGTACATTATGTTGCTTTTGTGAACATGTTTTCTTAAAAAGGTCTTTAAAAAATAATTACCTGCTTCCAGCCTCTAAACTGCTGTGTGAGCAGCGTTCTCTGCCTTCTCCCCTTGCTGAAGCATCGATGAATAGGAGGAGACTGAACGTGTTCAACACCACCAGACAGAAGTGGGGAGCAGGCGATGTTCAGAGGACCCAGCAAGGCTGGAGGAACAGGCTGACAGGAACTGCATAAAATTCAACCAGGACAAATGCAACCTGCACTTCAGAGGAGCTGGCATACCTGCACCAGAACAGGCTGAGGATTATCTTACTGGCTATAACAGACCCAGGGCCTTAGTAGGCAGCAGCAGTCTACAAGATACAGGGCTTTATCAACAGGGGTCAGGCAGTAAATTGAACGAAAGGGCTATCTAAGCTCAGAGCGCACTTATTAAGTTGCATCTTGATGCTGCTTCTAGTTATGGCTGCCCTAATATGAGAAAGGTATTGAAACCCTCTGATGTGTTCAGGAGAGGACAAGCCAGAGTGGTGGGGGGCTGGAGCACTTGACCTGAGAAGAGAGGCTGAAGACCTGGGTTTATTCAGCCCTGGGGACCCAAAAGCAGCACACAGTGTGTGAGAGGATGGCAGCAAGGAGTGGGAGTCGTGCTGTCTGTGGAGGTGCATGTCCAAGAAACAACAGAGGTCATAAGCAGTGGTGGTCTTAGCCTTTCCTTCTATACACTTTCTGTGACTTGCTGTCAGAATCTTCAAGTCTAATCCACTCTCTCGTGATTTACTAAGCCTGCCCAAGCTCCTGACACTTTCCTAGTCTTTGTGTCCCTTTGATCAGATACTGGCTCTTTCTAACCTTAAGCCTTCGGCAATCATCCTACCTTTCTCTGGCTGGGTTCCCTTTGGCTAATACCCAAGGTAAATTTCCAAATCACTGTTTGCATCTCATTGGCTCATGCTAATTGCCTGCTAAAGATGTACTTCTGTTCTACAACATGTGGTGATGTTGCACACACTACTCTCTTTGAAGGTCTCATTTTCCTTAACGGCCTCCTCTTCAGAGCCCTCAGAAGTTTTCCTTGTAGAAGATAATGAAAAGTCCATCAACCTTTAAAGTGAGCCTTCTTTCTTTCTCCAAGGTAAATTCCACATTCACATTTTTGTTTCTTAGCTGCTTAACTTACACTCTGAGCTTGTTTAGCACTCTTACAGCTTTTCCTGTTTATCCTTTAAGCTCTTAGCATTTAAGAAAAAAATTCTTAGGGATTTCATTTGCCTTCTACTCAGGTTATATTTTGGGTTTTTGTACTGTGTCTTGACACCACTTTGAAACAAGTTAGAACAAAAAACATAAACTCCATTTCAAAAATTAAACTGATACTTATACTTTTAGATGAAATCTTGCAAGCCATTTTTTTTTCCCCCCATTAAGAGTTATGGATCTAGCCCAGGTTAAAAATAAATAGTTCAAGTAGTGATAAAACCAAAGGTGTTATGTGAAACTAGAATGCATTAGTGTGTCCTAAACCATAAAGGTACATTTAATTTTGCCTCAGTTTTGAGGAAAGCCACTGAAAGGTTTAAACGCAAGTGAAAGCAGGGGCACAATTCATTCAATTTGGATTTAAATCTAAATCTACTGCTTTTAATAGCAGTAGTTACAAGGGAGAAGGTTAAGCTATCATAAAATATACATCTGGGGATTAAACTACCCACTAATGTCCCCATATTAATTATACAAATAGCTCTATAGAACTCCTTTTGGTCAGGCACATTCAGTGCTCCGGAGGTAAACCACTATAGGTACTATTACACCAACCATCATAATGTAATGAAGCTTGCTCTGTTCATTAACTTAAGACATGATTTTTTCTGGATGATTTACAGGCAAGTGCTGATATCTGTGTGGCTATCCTACAAGAATATGCACTCGAGGAATTAGAGAAAAAGCTCAGCACTGGTCCAATGCTAATTTTGCAACTTTCCTTTTAAGCTGTTGCATTGAAACCTCATAGCAGCATAGTGCTCTTTTTGTCAAGTTCAGCTTTCTGTCTGGGTTGTGAGGTCCTGGCTAGGTAGAAGCAAGGTGGACACTTCTGCATGAAAATGAGTTGGTTTCACTGATCACTGAAATGTCGACTTTGCTCAGGAACATGAGAGTTTACATTTCCTAGGTAATGGGCACCAAAACCCCTGAAAACTGGGATAAAATTATATGCAACTTTTATGATGCAGGCCTATGGAGCCATTTATAAAAATAAGCTGGGTTTTATATGATTGGTAACAAAAATACATAAAAATGTTGTTTGCCCCATATATTGGGAAATATCCTGTCTTGGCACTCTGCAGCTGGTGAGTCATAATTTTACAGTTTTTACTAAAATAAAAATGAAATTAAAAAGTCCACATTTTCAAAGAAGTACAGAAACATAATATTTATAGAAGATCATAAACAAGTACTCTGTTAATAGCTGCTGAACTTTGTTTAAAGAATAACAGACTAACATTTCCAAAGTACTCTTTGCTGAGATTGAACAGGATTTTATTCAAACTGTTGCGGTAACTAATGAAAAACAAATGAGATTTCCAAACAGTTTTGACTGTTAGGGGTGTGATGGCAATATCATTGCTTTTTGCACTTACAGCTGCTGCTTACACTGAAACTACCAATTTAAAACATAATGTCATTTTATACTTGAACTCTTGATCTGCAATACAGGAAAGGCCAGGCATATTTAACCCAGACTGGAACCAGTCTGATGCAAGACTGTTTTGTTCTTATGCATGAAGCTTCTTCAGCTTTCAAACTCATTTAAACCTCTGAGCGAGATCGCAGACTACTGCCAGCTTTAGAATTCTTTCTTGCAAAAAAGTAACACCAGGCTCCTGAGAGGACAATGCTCACAGTAATTATAGTCAAGGGGCTTCTTGTGCTTGTTCTACCCTGCCAGTTTGCTTTCCCTGTCAGCTGCACCTCCAGTTAGGAGCAGAGAAGCTGCAGCAATCTGAGCCTGAAATGCCACTGATGTCTTCTGGGAGTTGTAGTTCATCAGGAGAGGCCTGATTCATCAGAGAGAAAAAGGTATGAGCAGCTGAACTAAAACTTATAAGGCATTGTTAACACACCTGAACAGAAATTGCAATGAAACAGAAATATTTTTTATGGCCAAAGTTTTCATTTTGCTGATGTCAGAATTTTCCTCAAATCCCCACATTATGCCTAACGCTAACTTGTATTCAAACAAATGTCAACATTTTCCACATATAAATAGTTTCTAGGTAACTCAACATTAAAAAAAAATACTTAATACTTTTAAGGAGATTAAAGAAAAACAAGTGAAAAAGCACCAGTAGCTGACATAACATCATCTGTATTGCAAAAGCTGGACAAAGCAAAATATACATTTTGATGACTTGAAGAGCCTGATGTCATCTTGATGTCTCTCTGTATTATTAAATTCCCAGATAGTTTTATTTTTCCTGCAGATAGCTCTGACAAGTGTTCTGATTTTTTTTAGCCAAACGGAAATAACTGGAAAATGGCCATTCTAGATCATAAACTATTATAATTATTGGTGTCCATTGTACAGCTCAGGCAGCATCAAGAATCCAAATGATTCTGAATACTGAATTTCAGACACTTCGGATACAGTGTTCAAAAAGTGAGCCAGCCACTGCATTAGAAGAATTGAATTATTTGTTACTAAGGTCAGTAGGAGTTTATCACTCACATTAATGGAGTCAAATCTCAACTATGACTTTGTTCCCTTAAAAAAAAAAAAAAAAAAGAAACAAGAAAAAGAAGAACCAAACAAAAAATACTTGGGGGTGGAGGGAACAACAAAATAAACAAAAAACAACCAACCAACCAACCAACCAAAAAACATCAAACTGAGACATTTTGAAGGTTTTAGATAAAAGTTCAGGAGATAAACATTGATGGTCGTTGAAAGGACAACTGATCCCTGAGATTGGCAAGTCTGTTTTGGTTTTGGCTGTGTGTTAAAGCTGCAGAAGGAAACTAACAAGATCATACAATATTTTTCATAGATTATTCTGCAAATCAGGGGGCATTTAGATTTTATTTGTCCCACTGCAGATATCACTCGATCTTTCCAGATTCTCAGTACAATCCTTGTCTTGATTTATATTTGCCATAACCATTTTTTGAAGGAGGGCAGATGTAACCATACAGACCATCACTACTTGTTAGAATGGGGCTGCATCTACTGCTGCAGACAGATGTGCTTCATTGGAAAAAAATCTCAGTCATGTTGCAGTACTAAACTTTGACATACTCCAAAGATTTTAAAAACACCTGTTTTACATAGGTCTGAGAAAAGCTATATTTAAGAACAGCACAAATCACACAAAGGAAGGGCTAAAAACCATAGTAACTTTACCCTTTCTTGGATACTAACAGTGAGGAGAATGTATCTAGCAGAACATGAAGTGTATTCATACCTCGAGTTTTTAAGCATGCTTTTCCTTCTGTAGTGTTGCATCTGAACTTCCATGTAACAGTTCAGATGGAAGGAATGATGATAACTTAGAAGAATTAGAGGATGTAATTAGCCTCCCCTGCTTTAGTCACTGAATATTTTGATGATACAGTGTTAATACCAGTTGAATGGCGTATTTGTATGTAAGGGAGCTAAACTCGAAGTCTAATCCAAATTATAGCTGGGTTTATTACTTGAGTTATACTACTGGGCATGCTGCATACAGAAACGACTCTGTGAAAGACCCAAGGCAAAGAAATCCTGCTTTATAGTGCATATAATCGGAAAAGTAAGGAAAGAAAATTTAAACTGTTATTTAAACAAGTCTCATTCCAATTACTACTTTCCTCTCTGTCAGGGCCAATTATTCTCACTTTAGACAAGACTTGCATTTCTAGAACCATTTTTTTATATTTTGTACAATGTATGGAGTGCCACACAGTCACTTTGAAATCCTGAAAAACAAATTAAAGTAAACAGGAAAAAGAGACTTACTAAACTTAAAGATATCCTCTTATTTTGTCATACTGAGGCACATTAAAATACAGAAGGACTTTACAAGCAGTAAAGTGTTTTGGACATGCATTTACTTTTGCCTCTTAAAGTAACAGTGAGACAAATTTGAAAACCAGAGCATTTCTTCCCTAGAATGTGTGCCAGACAGGAAAGCAAGCACAGGAACGTTTCCTTTCTTGTTCAGGAAAAAAAAAAAAAAAAAAAACAAAACAAAAAAAAAACCACCTTAAAATAAAAGTCGTGATTATGAAATACATGCAATGCGCTAATTGCACTGTCAGATCAGATCG
>JBCJKH010023000.1:8509-20287 GCA_039877255.1 Loriculus beryllinus | reverse complement strand
AGAAAAAGCTCCTGCAAAAACACCTTCTATCACATTATTCTGGCTGGTATTTAAAAAGAATGGAATTATGGTTTCTGAAATTAACAAACACAGACAAATTCATCATTTTAATTAAAATCATTTAATTCACATGAGCTGTAATTAAGCTTGAAATGATAAGCAAAGAATATCTATCTTTAATAAAAACTCAAGGCAACTCTAAACATTACAATCAGAAATTGCAACTGCTTTCAAGGGATTTCTCTTCCCTCTTTCCCCCCCAACCCTCAAGTAAATTTTGCAAATACAAAACTCTGTGAGCATAAAGATGTAATTTCTTTAGAAACCATAAATATATATATATATATATATAGCTGGCTGATTAAACAGTTTGAGAATTTTGCCCTGCAATTTTGTTTTACAAAGCATGGTTGCTTTTATAATGTAAAGTGCAGCAGATCCAGATGCTAACTTCTGCCTTTCAAAGTAAACTTGCTGTGTTCATCTGAACAGTATTCATGCCTTTACAGTCTTTCTGCTGTAAATTTTATCCAATTTGCTCAGATTGTGCACATCACATGAACCTCTGGCATATTGTATGCAAGAAATTTGTCTACAAGGTCCCAGAATATGCAAAGTAGTCTAGATGGTTTTACACATTTTCTGCTGTAGCTGGCAAATGTCCTCTGGGGCATTTTCACTTTAATCTCCACTCTGTGCACCAAAAGATGCTCTTGTCTGAGAAGCTGGCCTCTTTTTCCTACCATACCTCTTTCTGTCCATGCTTTGGGTCGTTTAAAGGGCAATGTCAAGCATCACAGCTCCAAGAGCTGGACCTTGTCACTTACAGAATACTAAGGACTGTGTGCTGATGTAGCTAATAGCTAGGCAGATGTCTTTGAGCACTTCACAGTGCTAAGGGAAAAGAGGCTGGCCTGAACAGGGAAAAGTTCATTTCTACCAGCCCCAAAAATGTTAGCCATCAAGCCTGACCCTATTACTAGAAGAACATACAATAAATCAGATACATCAAAATTTCTCTTCATTTTTAAACCTCATTTGTATCCATTCTCCTCATTCATTCACCCCTTCTTCCTTACCTCCCTGTAACTTACTACTTTTAGCTCTCCATCCTCTTCCGCAGTTCTTACAACTTAATATCACAGAATCACAGGATGGTTTAGGTTGGAAGAGACCTTAAAGACTGTTTTAGTTCCAACCGCTTACCACGGACAGGGACTAGATCAGGCATTGACTGCACCACACAGCTTAACGTCATTGGCAACATTGCTGGGGGCACACTCGATCCCACTGTCCTTGTCACTGACAAAGGTGTTGAACAGGCTCAGTCCCAACACCGATCCCTGAGGGACACCACTTATCACTGGTCTCCAGCTGGACACTGAGCCGTTGACCACAACTCTTTGTGTGCAGCCATCCAGCCAGTTCTGTATCCACCGAGTGCTCCATCCATCAAATTGATGTCTCTCCAATTTAGAGACAAGGATGTTGTGTGGGACAGTGTCGAATGCTTTGCACAAGTCCAGGTAGATGACATCAAGTGCATGTAACAGTGTGTCAGAAACTTCCTGGATTTTATCACAAGCGCATTTGTTCTTCATGTGGATGCATGTTTATTTTGTTTATGCATGATGTGCATAAGCAGGAGTAAAAAAAATGTGTATTAGAGCTTCATGCTGTCCATGCTTCTACATTTTAAATGCTATTTCTGGGAAGATGCAAATCTAATGCATCACTGCCCAGGTAGTGTAATGGATGGGTTAACTTGCTGTAAGGAAAACTAGCTGGTATTTTTCTAAATTCTTTAAATTGTTTAGTTTGAAATTTTCTAACCCCAAAAGACCCTTTTTTAGCTAGATTTTTCTTGAAGTACTAGCTGGAAAGCATGAATTTACTTGTATTAAGCAAGTGGCACATTCTGGATTTTAGTATCAGTAGAATCTGATGAATATAGGAACAGGCCTAATTACATGAACTTACATTTATTAATTACATTATTAATGTGAGAGAAAAGGCAAAGTTGGCATCACCTTTGTGTCAACCACTTTGCCATTCTGGTATGATGTACACTTAATTAATGTGTCAGTATCACTTACCCCCTTTAAAGAATCTCCATGTCTTCACTTTAGTTAATGACCATCAAAAGGTAATTGAAATGGACTCAATTTCCTTATATCAGTGTGCTTTGTTATACTTCAGTTATTTTATTTCTCCTTTCCCTGAGATTACTTGTATATGCTTAAGGAATTTGAGTATAAAGGAAACAACAGAAACAGGCTAATACATACTTAATTTTGACCTATAGCCTCCTTTATGGAATTTAAATCTCTTATGCTTTCAAATTAATGGTAATTTATCTGAATGAAGAATCGTGTAAAATATGCCAGTAATGCAGTTACGACTAATCAAAGGAAAGTAGTAATTTTGCAAATCTGAGGTTCCTGATTGTGCACCTTTATTTTTCTGAGGGTGAAGATGTTCATGCTCGGATACTTACATACGTTTCTGCATACATAATATATATCTAATTGGATATTGAAAGCAGAAGGGTGACCAGCCTATCCTTTTAACTCATCTTTTCTTTTTTTCTTTTAAATGAACTAGACTCCACAAATAATTTGTCCTAGGGCAGATCCAAGGATAAATTTGACAGATGTGAAGCTTTGATGATAAATCAAGCTTTAGATATACATTCATTAGACGGAATGGCAGGTCTACAATAATAAAAATCAAGTGTCTCAAGTGTCTAGAATGGAAACATCTACAGATGTCCTTTTCTAGAATATCTGTTCACTTTTAGAACGCCCTAGGTAATTTCACCAGTCCTTTTTCCCAAGGCAACAGGGGGTGGACTATAAGACCTGTGATGCTTACTTTAATTATCGTATTTGGGTTTATAGTGCCTTGGCCTGTGCTGAGGTTTGAAGTCTCTGAGGCAGGGGCTAACTTTTTGTTCCAGCAACGTCCATGAGTGGAGCTGCTGCTGCTGGTTAAATACTGCCAACAGAGCACTGAAATGCTGTACTGCTGGAATTTATAGTGGCTTTGTGATTGAACTCATTTATTTTAAGATTTCTGTTGCAGACTAATGGCATATTCTTCTCACCCAATCACCTAGTCAAGAACAACTGCTCAAAGGCAATTTATTCTTTAATATAGAAATCTCTTCTTGAAGTAAGTTTTTTTTCGGGAGATGGGCAGTTCTACTGATGGCTGCAAAATTTGATCTGAAACTTGAGACGTGGAACTTTTGCTAAAGTGGAGAGGTAGGTGCTATGTTGGGCTTCATATCAATTGGGAATTTTATCTCAAGCTGAAACTGTAACTGTACTCTAGAAACATAGCACTGTCACTGCAAGACTGTAAATGTGAAATAATGATAATAATTTGTTCCTCTGAGTACTATGTTAAGCAGACTTTTCACTTGGTATTTGATCAGTCTTCTAGTGCGAAGTAATAGGTTTTTTTCTTGTTTTATGCATCAGATTTTTGTAAACACTTAATATGGTATAAAATCATTATTTCATTTAGTGGAAATACTGTGGAGTTAAGTGTCTAGCAACAATATGAATGATTTAATTTGATCTGGAATGCTGTTCTGCTCTGATGAAAACACTGCAAATTTATTAAAGATCTAAATTGAGAATAAGGAGTTGAAAGTTGTGTATTCCATGAGACAGATAAAGTGCTTGCAATGGACAAGATACTTGTACTTCTTACTGATAACGTAGCATAATATTATGGTAGCTTTTGAGGGTATTATTATCAAATGAATTTGACCATGTCAGTCTTCCTTAAGATATCACTTGATTCAAAATACTGTCTTGAGGCTTGTTAATCCAAATTAAAAGTTATGTTTTTCTGTATTGATTCCTCCCTCCAGATGAATGTGATTGAATTTTCTATATATCATTGATCAACAATGAAGTCAATATTATTATTTACATAAATGAGAAATATAAAACAAACTTCCTTTTGGTTTACTTACAGATGTGTGATCATGTGATTTTTGAGCACTAGAAGTCATATGTTCTAAACAAACAAACAAACAAACCCCCAACCCCAAACTAACAGGTAAAAATCCTGTCCTTTACTAACATTAAGGAATAAAGATGAACTCCAGTGCTTTAGTGATTTTCTTATCTCAGCCCACATCAAAAAATGTGGGTTCCAAGAGGCCAGGTCACCCCTTGTAATTGTATGTGGAATGAAATGATGGGAAGTGGAATGGAAATAAAATTACACAAAGGAAAAATTAATCATTAAGAATAAAGGAAAAGAACTTGGGTGACAGCTTTAGAGCAGTGTATGTTTGCTGGGAGAGTAATTCAGTGTATTCTTTAGTTCTGGCTTGTATAGTCCTAGTTAGTAAGTGTGGTGATGTGGAACCTGTTTGGGGTATTTTGGTGGTTTGTTTGGGGTTTTTTTGGGCAGAGGACTTTCTCTCTAATTTCTTCCGCTTTTTCTCTTATTCTGACCTTTACAGCATGGCATATAGGTCATCTGATGACTTTAACTAATAAGTGTGTCAGGCAGTACATTTGTGTAAATGTATGAAACCTCTTTACATTTCTTTGCTGTTTATCAACATAATGTTGTATATTCAAGAAATTACGCATTGTTGTTGCCTAGAGTTAGAAAATTGATTCATATGGAAATTGCTAATAGAAATCTGAAAAAGAAGTGCTGTGACAGCATCTGTATTCTCCCCAGCATTGTCAAGAATTTGGCTGGCATTTTGGTGCCAGAGAAGTGCAACATCTTTTATTGATGTGGTGTTTTTAGTTCAGTGTTGAAATACAAGATTCATTTCTAGAAGTGAAAAAATTTCACTTTGTGTTAGAAATAGCTGTCTTAATCCTTCTTAAAATTAATTCAATCCTTGTGGAAGATTTTTGCTTCTTTAGAGCCTAATATGTGTTGTAAAAGTCTTTCTTGTAACTAGTTCTTTTAGTTCACTAATTTATTTAGACTGCTGTGGATCCTTTTGTGCTCTTTTTGTTTATTTTCCAGTAGCTGAGCATCACAGAAAGTGGTGGGTAGTATAAAGTGAACTCTTGGGGTAAATAATTGAATTTTGATTTGGCTGCAAATTACCTAAAAAATTAATATTGGTGATTATATTTAAGCAGTATTAACTTACACTTCAAGTAGATAAAAGCCAGAATACTGGAGCAAGGGGTCTCAGTTCTGGTGACTAATAACAATTTAGCTTTACAATTGGCTTGTCGCTTATTATCCTGATGTTAGTTGGGAGATAGGAGGTAAGATTGCCTCATCATCTACTTCAGCTCCCCTCTTTTTTCAATATGGGTGATGCATGTAGAAGAGAGATACACAGTCTTTGAATACTTTAGGGGTTAGAACAATAGAATATTTATACTAGGAATGCCAGAAAATCCCTCTATTTGGGGAGAATAGATTGAAAAACATGAAAGTTGGGGAATTGATTATGGAAAGTAGGTGAAAAGTTTTGAAAGAAAAGTTTCTTTTCTGGTAAAAGCGATGGTGTTCTGGTTTCTCTTAACCTTTTGATATCATGAAGACAGGGAGTGAAGTTCACCTGTCTTTCAATTATGGTTGAATTGAATTTATTTATGCTAGTGGTTATTAAAGAAAAATTGTAACTGGGCCTGCCAGTATCTTAACTTAGTATGCAGAGGATGCTCATAAACTGTGCTTGTGCTTTCCAGATCTCCCTTTTCATTAGGGATTGCAGGAAATGTAAGCGAGTCAGCACTCAAGTTGGGCACAATCAAGGCAATCCCCAGCCTAACAGTCCAGAAGCAGCAGAAAGCAATCACCAGTATTGGGCATGCCTTGGGATTTAGTTTGTTTGTTTGTTTGATCTAGATTGGTATTATTTAAAAAAGGTATCAGAAATGGTGACTCTGTATCCCTGTTAAACAAATCTGTATCATATTCTAAAACAAGGACAGCCTGATTCTCAGAGGCACTAAGAATATGCAAATCCTTCCTGAGTTAATTTAATTTCTGGGCTCAATTTTCGTGTCATTTTCGCGTGAATGGAGTCAGGAATTAACAGATCGATGGCTTCAAAACATTTATACTTTGTATCTTAAAAACTCAACAGTGTTCATGTGAATCTGATGTCAGGTCAACTCTGCAGGGGGATGTTTCCATTTCCCAGAAAGATAAATTCCAGAAAACAGAAGTGACTTCTCAGTAGCTTAAAAATATAAATAAAATACTGAAATGACCAGTGATAACTTCTGGATCTGGCGGTTCTCAGCACTAGTATCTCATTTCAATGTGTGCGTGTAAAAATAAGAAACAAGTTTTGCAAATGCATCCTATGTATTTTACCATAGTTTTTATGCCTGTGCAGAATGATCCTTTACATTTTTACTCCTTTGTGAAAGCACAAATTTGCAAATAATGTCTTAAGAGCTTTGGGTTTTGTTACCTTACATATGGATATCTGAGAATATTTTTCAAATATTGGCGAATTGATCCTCCTTTGCATGCTGTGGACACCTGAATTATGCAGATGGAGAAATAAAAGCACACACAGCACTGATGAAATGCAAAAATTCATAAAGAGTAGAGCAAAGCTGAGGAAGGAGAAGACATCTGATGCTGTGCTGAGCCGTAATCACAAAACTTTCCTTCCATTCTGCAGAAGATGAGAAGCTAAAAAAGCCTGTAGTGCTTTGAGACTTGGTAGATACGTTGAAAGTAATGAATGAGGAAATCCCTAGCTGGCAACCTAAGCCCAGTCATTAGTCTGAAGATATTACGCAGACACAGTTGATTAGTCTGTTGTGCTGTACTGTCTGGAAGAAGTTAAAGTATAAAATGGTTGTCATTTGTATCCCCTTGAGAATGCAGCCCCTTCTGCAGCTTTCAGATGATAGATCATTTTTTAATTAATTTTTCTTACGGCTCCATTTTTTCTTTTTGCTTTAAAATTTTCTATTAACTTTAATTAACTTTGCCAGCCTTGCAAACATATTTATAAATCAGCAAAAGGCATGCTGGTTCAGAGAGCAGGCTTCCTCCAACTTGTATATATTCAGATCAGTAGTTCTGACACAGATTATTTCCAGGGGCTCTCTCTGCAACGTATGAATATTGTAGGCCTGCAGCAGGGGAAAAAAAAGCCTCAAACCAAACCTCTGAAACCAGGGATTTGCCAGCCAGCACAAGAAGAAAGTCTTGTAGATAGTTACCTGTATATGTCCCTTGTTAGTGTTAGTGGTGTTCCTGCTTTAATATTTGTTTAGTTCAAAATACTGATTTTTTGGGGAATGAAAGGGGGATGTAGAGAAATCTTAGCCAAAAGAAGTCAAGAATTCAATCTGCCTACTTAGTTTGTCATGAAATGAGGAGGAATGTTTGGGTTTTGTGTTTGTTCTTTTTCTTTTTTGTGGTGGTTTTTTTTTGTTTGGAGGACTAAAATCTTTATGAAGCTTTCAGAATTTATCCACTGCCCCTGGAGGTTCATGTTGATGGGGCAAATACCCTTGTACGAGTTGATTTACAATAGGAAAGGTGAAGTGCTTTACCATAAATTTTGCTAGTCTTATATTTTCCCAAGACAAATTGCTGAGAACTGTTCAAATTATCACTTTGTTCAGTGCATGGTGAATGCTTCCCCAGGAAGCCAAGCAGCATGATACAGCATTCCCTTGACAAGCTTACGAGTTTGTGGTTTGGCTGAGCAATGTTGATAGGACTCTGATTTTCAGTTTGCCGCAGTTTACCATCCTTGGGCTGATGTTTTCTGGGTAGCCCACACTTCAGAAAGATCTTAAGTCATTAAAAAAAACCAGTCCTTAAAAAAATGATCTGAACAGAGGTAAATAAAATAGAAACTACGACAACTTTTCAGGAGCTTGAAAATGTTTCTTTATATAATTTTGAGGGCTTTGCCTGTTTTGACATAGAAATTCTTACAAGCAGCAAAATGTTAATACAGGTCTCTAGGATAAAACTTTGAATAATTAGTACAATGTTACAACAGCTTTTTTTATTAGCCACTGCTCATATGATTTCCAGTCTCATTTACTCCATAGGTTGTGTGTTTCATAAAGAGATGTGTATGGCACATGGAAGAATAACAATATGAATACAATACTAAGCAGCGAAAAAGAAAAACAAAATACGTATTTCCTTTGTAATCCTAATGGAGAATTCTTTTTCACAGAGCATCAGAGAGCGTATACTCACAATGTGTATTATAGAAGCTACATTTTGCCATTAATTATTTTGTAACTGAGTTTCTTTCAACATCAGACATAAAAGTGAAGGGCTTTTTGTTTTTGCATTAATTGGTGTCTTTGTGATAAAGCACTTTTTGCTCCTGTGGCTGATAAAATAATCAGCATTAACGTACGTATGTGAATATTCCCTGAGGGTTCACTTCAAGGACTACAAATGAGGCAGATATTCATACGCATGAAGAATTGGTTTAGAACTGTATGACATTGTTTGATAAACACTTCTGAGGCAAACCTTTTAAATTAGAATTATTTTTTTTAATCAGAAAAGCATTTTTTATCAGTACATCACAATGAAAGATTACTACAGTCTAGACATTTTAGACCTTCTGCAGGTTGGTATACTCTGTTTATGTTCAGAAGGCAAAGATGTGATTTAAATTTTTTTGTAAACTCACAAACGTATGGATTCTAAATCACATTAGTATATTACCACATACACACAGGGGAGCTTCAGTATAGATTGAGATCAGAAAAGAGCCAAACCTGATATCCTTGGCCAAAGCTGCTTATTATGTATAATCTCAGAAATACTTATATGGGAACGTTGTTTTGAAGATGAGTATTCAAGCTTATAAAATTTGGCCTCTTTGTTAATGATTTTGGTGATTAGGCTGAACTTTGCATACAGAAAAGCATTAATAAAATGTGTTTGAGCCTTCAATACATTCAGAAATATGACTTGGGATGTTTGCAGATAGATGAGAACTTTCACTGATGCTCTTAATCACCTAGTACCAATTAAGTGTTGATGTTACTAGTGCAATAACATGTAGCAATTGTAGTTACACTGGAACAAAAGATCACGTGGGATTATGTTAATCAGAAAAAGGATTAACTATCAGCAGTCCTTTTACCCTTACAGCCTGTGCAGAACACTTGGTAAAATCATCAGAGAGTTTGTAGGAAAACGCCCAACAGAGAGTATCTACTGCATCTAAATCCTTACACTCTGCGCTTTAAAAGCCTTTTTTATTATGGAACTGGTGGAGAGCTCATGAAATGGAATGTGAAAGGTGACTAAGAACAGCTACCTTACTTGCATCATGGACTTTTTACCTGCTAAATAGTGACCTGAAGGATCAGCTGGGCTTGAGACTCACCCTTTTTTGTTTGATTGGTTGTTTTTTGTTCTGGGTTTGTTTTGTTTTCTTTCCTTTTTTTGTGTGTGTGTGTTTTTTGTTTGTTTGGGTTTGGTTTTTTTGAAGGAGAAGCGACACGACCGACTCGGGAAGCTTATTCCTGGGCATATCAGTGGAGCATACAACTGCGTGTAGGTTTGGACTTTTATGTGTGTACCTACAACTTTTCATTTTCAAGTTCCTCCTTGCTCATCACAACAATGGGATTTTTGATGGTAGGATTGCTACCTGCTGACCATTTGTGTAGTTAGATCTTGTTGAATTCCTGTACATGGTAGTGTTGATTGCTATTCTCAATTTGAACATGGCAAGGAGGAAGAAACCAATTCTGAAGTATCTGACAAAGACTTGGGTTCACAGTTGTGATCTTCCACATTCTTTTATGGCTTGATCAAATAATTTAGAGATACAAAATACATAAATTTAGATTGCCAACTGGAATGAAAATCCAGCAGAGGAGTTCTGTCTCTGCACTACTTAGGGAGATGGTACATCGGTTTGAGTGTGCTTTATTGTCGTGTATGTAGTATCAGCTATTGTGCTTCTGTTTTTCTCACAAGAGTGCTTTGATTTATACAGATCTTGGTATTATGTTTGTAACTTTTTCTTTTTTCTTTTTATTTTTTTTCCAATCAAACTTGATGTGTCCTCTTTTGAAGATATGACAAAGTGACTTGTTTGGTATGTACTGATAGACAGTTTGCATGAAAATTTGCAGACTGTGTTCTTATTTCACTAGGCTTTTGTCACTTTCTTCCCTGGTCCTGCTACGTACTGTAATGCCACTAAGGATGAGTTTGATTCCAGTCGCTTCTGTTAGTCTTACATGTACTGGTTTCTGAAACAGTTTTGGTTCAAAAGGGTATCTAAGTCAAAGGGATGTTTTTTTCCAAGTAATGCTACAATATTTAGTTGCGTGTTTTGCTAGTATTTATAATAAATTGCAAGTATGTGATATGCATTGGTGACAGAAAGCCTATAGATGACAGAATTTGGGACTGATAGGTTTTCATGTTCCAGTATGGAACAGTGCCTCGGTATTATCCTTTACAGTCTAATTGCTGAATTAATTCACCCTGGTAATCCTTCCATCTTTTTAACACTGCTGAACTGTGCTGTACTGTGGAGTTCTTTATCTGCCTTAGATCTTCTTGTTAATCTTCGGTGCATGATCCCCAGTACATCTCAATCATACGGTATTTGCACTCTGTATAATATCCCAGAAGACATGCTATGCATTCAAACATATCAAAGCACGCTGTTCTAGTCTCTCCCTCCTTGATTTTCTCTATTGTGACATATTCTGTTATAAAACTGATGTAAATGATTTTTTTTAATCAATTTAGCAAGCTTTTAATTCCTTATTTTTTTTTTGTTCAAGTATTTTACTACTGAGAAAAAAGACAAATATATACCTGACATTTTAAGCTTTGTGCTAGAATTTTTATATTTCTTTTTCTCGCTTTGTAAAGACTGTAGAGGGAAGGTGCACACTGAAGCATCTTATGGCTTTTTCTCACAGCTTTTTCCAGAAGGTCAAATGGCTGCACCTTACCAGTTCTTGCCTTGAGCACTGGCAGCTAAATTTTAGTAAAGGCCCTGATACTGAGGGTGCAGTTTACCTTATTTCCAGGTCACTGATAAAACAAGATAGGTCCAAAGATGGACCCCTCAGGAGGCCAGCTTCAAGGCACGTGAACAGTTAATTGCTACTCTGTTGATTTTAGTGAGAATCCTTTGTGAATGGTTTGACATTTAGTAGGAGAAAACTTAAAGTCTGGACAAAAGAAATTTCCCTTACGTTTGAAGAAATTTTTGTGGCAAAATAAAGTCTATGGAAAGGGAAAGCTTTTCAGCATCTTTTCACCTGGATTACTCTGCTTTTTACATTATATCACAGTCCTTTCAATTAATGTTTAGCAATTAGACAATTAACATTTCTGTCCAGTGTTCTGCATGCACCTTATAGAAGCAGGCTCATCTAAATGAAAAAACACTTTAAGGCAGAACTAGGGTACTGTAAGTATTTTGGGTTCAGTTGAAATTACTTAAGCAACTTTGTGCAGTCTCTAGCTATTGCAGTACACATAACAAGAAAATATCTAGTACTATATGATGAATAATTAAGGCTAAGATACGGTGGTTTTTCCACTTACAAAGGTGTGTTTTTTTCCAAGGATTGGCATGATGATTTACGCAAATATTTGTACTTGTTGGTGTATTCACAATTTCATTCTCAAATACTGTGTTTATTATCTCTTGTTTACTGTATTCAGCTCAGGAGTCCTATGTTTCTGATGGAGTTCTGTGGTGAGCACAGCTACAAGGGATGGTTTGCTGGTGTATTACTTTGGTTCCCCTGGCAGGAGTATGTTGTCTTGCAGCTTCTAAGT
>JBCJKH010022988.1:9771-24517 GCA_039877255.1 Loriculus beryllinus | reverse complement strand
GGTTATTTAATTATTACTTGAAAAACATCATCACAGGAGATGAAGAAAGAATTTCTGAATGTTTTCTAACCCAATGACTAAGCTTTTCTGTAGGATATGAAATTTGGAAGTATTTGAAATGCTTAGAGAAAGCACATAGTTATTTCATTTCTCAACCACATTTTTGTCAGAGACTTGTTCTTTCAAATGTATTGGCAGAACTCTAACATTGTCCTGTATCAAATTTTAGCCTCACTGAAAGTGATGTCTTATCTCTCATGTTGCCTCATTATGACTTTTGCAAGGAAAGTAAAAAGAGGTCTTTTTGTTCCAACTCCAAATAGTTTCATCAATGCTGTTAGTACTTGGAAGATGGCAGCTGAATCAAAAGAGGATGGTTGCAAAATTTGAGATGAAGTAAGCTTTGTATTAATGAAAGGATATCTTCAGTGAGCAGCATTTATGGTTTGTTACAGAAACACTTGTTTTTAGTTCAGCAAAGAACACATGGCATTCATGCCAAAGACAACTCCTGACTACTCCTACCAGGTGCAGGGACAGATGGACCGTGGGAAGGCAGAATGACATGACTCCTATTATAATTATTTTTTTCATGTTGAATTGTCAGCTGTCCCATGCGGCAAAAGATTTGAAGCCATGTTATGCCATAGAAAAGACCAGTACTGTCAAAACTGAGTTATAAACAATACTTGATATGCAGGACAAGAAACAAACATTTAGAGAGCTGTACCAGAGCTGGAGGTGACACCATAAACAGGAATACTGAGCTCCCCACCATCTTTCTGTTTCTCAGGATTATGTTAATATATCAGTTTGAACTATGCTGTATGAGCATCTAAAATAATATTTCATTTTTACATATGGAAAAGGTATTTTATGGGCAGGGGAGAGTCTCATCATAGAAGTTGCGCGTAATTTCTTACACCCCATTCAGTGTAGAAAAACATCTTCCTCAACCTGTAAAATAGCTGACTCCCAAATTTTTCTACCAAGTTACTTTTCAGAGGATGCTGCTCTAATTATTTTTCCACAGAAACTCATTGTTGCCATGCTTTTACTGTTTAAAACTTACTTACATCAGAAAATGAAATTCATGATGTGGAGAATAGAAACTGTGTTCTGTGAATGTGAAAAACGCATCTCACCACATTATAACAACCCTGCATGAATAATTTATTTTCCTTGACTACACTGCCATCACAGCTGTATTGTTGCCATGAGTTTCATGTCGCCATAGCTAGACTGTTGCCTGCACCCAAGCAACTACTTCAAAGCTAGTTCAGATATGGCTACGTGGTAGCCATGGAGGGTACCACATACCTACAGACTTACCATGCACTGAGTTCTGTGCTGCGGTCTCAGCAGCTGGAGACACAATCACAGCCAAGCTGCAGCCTTAGAGATAACAGCATCGTTAGGAGGATCCTAATAACTGTCTTTTCTCATGAAATCAGTGTGAAGACTGGGTAGGAAACAGCATGATGGTGAGGCTGCAGTTTGTCTCAATTCAGAATGTGTTCTGAATTGCCAGATCTACATATATATTTATACATAATTCTAAAATTATTATCAACAATCTAAATAATTTTTAGTGTCCATCTAACTCTTCATCTCAGTAATACTCTACATGGTTTTCCCCTTTATTAATTATTTGGCTTTGTGATGCAAAAGGAGTGTACATTTAAATGCCATTGTAAATAGTCATCAGTGTAAAAGAAAGCATTCTGATAATCTTAGCAAATATGAATTTCTTCCTTTAAAGCCCATTCAGAAAACACTGTTGTCATTCTCTAATGTAGGTAACATCAAAATAGAACTGACAGGGTTGAACACAGCATGTGGGACTAAGAAGTGAGGTAATCACTACCATATATGTGTATATATATATATATATATATATATATATATATATGGGTTAAAATTTGTTGTAAATTTTATTTACTTACATCTGTTTATATTTTGTTGATATACCACATTCTTGTCAAAGAAATAAACTTTCTTTTGCTTTTGTTATTTTTTTCTGTAAGAAACCTACACATAATGCTTTAAACATGGTTAATGCTATAGTCAGATCAGACATTTCCATTTCACATTCCTGACAAGTAGAAATGTTGTTACAAATCTTACAAACACTTTCTAAAGAAGCGTTTGTACCCTATGTTATGTATACACAATTCATATATTACATAGAAAATGTGATTGTTTTATTATAATCACATTATTTTCTGCTATGTCTTGAACAATGTTGTGAATGATTTTGGTAAGAATGGTTTCGAAAAGATCATAGTTCCTTTCTGCACAAGGACAGGCTTTTGCTGTCGGGGTAGAGATTCATCACAATTATTTCATAATTCCTGAAGTATGAAAGTATGTTATCCTGAAGACTCCTTCAGCTGTGAACTAAGTGCTGTGAGAGAGATAGTCAGAATTCAAAGGGTGATGGTAAAAGAAATAGTGCTTCATCTGAGAAAACCTAAAGCACTCAGCAAGACCATATACAACACTGACTGCACTGAGATCATGCCCATTTTAAAAGTGATGGGATTTTATTTGTATCTTCCCCCATTCCTTTTCTGCTTCTGTGCCAAAACAAGTCTTGAAAGGATCTACAGTCTGACAAAGCTTTACACAACCTGGACATATTGCTGTCTTTAATTTACTGGCAACCCCTCTGTCAATCATTCTTTAATACCCACTGAGCTGCTTTTGGGTTTTAACTTATTGCATTTGAATGCAAAATACATGCAAATGCAGACCTAGGTTACCTGCCTATAATACAGTCAAACTCAGTGATCTTTTCTTTAAAATTATTCTTCCAACTAATCTGCTTGTTAACAAATTATTGTGGTTTTGCAAGCGAGAGACAGAGATATTGACTAATTGACTAATCATTACTTCTTGAGACTGCAGTCCATGGGGTGGAAACAGTTGTAAATTCATTGGCTTATTCACCCATAACTCAGTTCTAACTTGTCTGTAACTGTTATGCTAATAAAGATTGGATAATTATTAAGCCATAGTGCCAGGTTCTGGGCTAAATTTGCACAATCTGCGTTCTTGCAGTGTCGCAGGACTCCAAGAGCTACACGAACTGAAACTGCCACTTACACTAACATATTTCTGGTTATTTAGATGTGCTGTTTAAATGTGGAGGGGGGCAAGTTTGTTTCCGGAGATGGAAATCTCTATCTGTACATAACTGAATCATAGAAAGGATTCTTTAATTCAGAAGACCACAAAATGAAGACAGGAAACAGTTTTCTTACCAATCATCCACAACATCTGCAGAAGTTAAAGTCTCTGGTACAATTTCTCATAGTGTGAAATTTTAAAAAAAAAAAAAATAATCACTTCAAAAAAAGCACTTTTTTTTTTTTTTTACCTTCAAGATATGAGCTGTTCCATGCATATTCCCTGCAGTGTTTTGCATCTACAAGCTGGGAGGGTGACAAGAAGGCAGGTGTGATTCACAGACCCTGCAGAACAAGGATGCAGCATTAAACATCTTAGAATGAGATTCTGTGTGATTACATGAGTATGAAGACACATAAGCTACATGATACACATTCAAGAAATGGTTCTGTGTCAAATGTGACATCTTTTTGCAATGTGAAGATAACAAAAGAGGCAATGTGAAGATCCTTATAGGAGCACCCACATAAATATTCACTAAGGCAGCATTTCCTGAACAGTGACTGTGCCTGTAATCAAGGGTCAAGATGTTTGCTTTAGCAATAGAGTTTATATCTACTTTAAACTGCTGGCAACATTTCATGTCTCACAAGTAGGATATAAATACAAAAGTCAAGTGTGAATATGCTTGCATTTTTGGACAACCTTCGAAATCACAGGGTAGAAAAGATGGACAGGACAAAAGGCGGCAGTAATTTTAAAAAGTCTGAAAATCGCTTTGATAGACTTTACACTGTCTACACACACATGCTTTTTGGAGCTACTCTTCCAAAAACCTACTTCACTTTGAATAATGCCAACAGCATCTAGGAAAATAGGTACTTACCTTCATTCACCTGTGAACAAAACTTCTATCCATTAACAAATTTTTTTAAACAAGTAGGATGATTATGGTGACAAAAAATATGAGGGAATCTCTGTGCTTTACCTTTACAATCATGAAGACTGCCTTACTCTCTCCTGCTAATTCTTTAAAGAAATTCTGAGATTACAAAATTCAGGGATTAATGGAAAATATATACATGGCTGACAGTTTCTCTTAAGCCATAAATCACACCACAGTGGTAAAGGCCTAAATATATTGAGATCACATCAGCCATATAAAGCTGAAAAAAACTTTGTTCTGAAGAAGCCATTATGTTGCAGGGTAACCCTGGAGGGGCCAGCACTCTTTAGACAGCATTCAGTTCAGCTCAGTGGTTCCCTGAAAGCTTACAGCTGTAATTTTCCATGTATCCAGAAACGACCCAATATGGTGCCTCAGCTCCATGCTCATTTTCCAGCAAAGGCTGACAAGGACTCAGGCATAATGTTCTCCAAGTTAGCTTAATCTTGTGAAAATTCTCAAGTCGCAAGCATGTAGCATAATTGTGATTACTCTAGTTTTTGAATTCCTGCTGGAGAAAGCAAATGTAGACCCACCTGCTCTTTGTGTACCAGTTAGGGTATTGGCTTCATAGACAGCAAATTTGGGTTCAGTTAGTTCAAAAGAGTTGGTTGGGTTGGCTGTGCAGTACTCAGCAAAGTTTTCAGGGTGTGAGATACAGACTAGGCTAACGTAGTTTGGCAGGTTGGAGGGCTTTGGAAGCTTGTACATTATTTCTTCTCCTTCTCTCTGTCTCCCACTCTTCAGTGCCACATATGGTCCTCTTTCTTTTTTTCTCCCCAAAGAGTTTTTATCTTATCTGTACTTACTAGATATTATCCTCAACAACACAGTAAAAATAAAAGAAAATAAAAAGAAAATTACTCAGATGCTCTTTTCATAAAATTTTCACAGCACAACATGCAGATTGAGATAAATATAGTCTTGCTACATCTGCTACTGTTGTAATCTGAAATTCAGAATTATAGAATAGTTTGACATTAAGTGACATTTAAATGTCATCAAATAAGCAGGGATAATTTCAACTAGATCAGTTTGGTTAGAGACCCATCTAACCTGACACTCACTGTTTCCAAGGATGGAACATCTTGAACCTCTCTGGGCAACCTGGTTCATCATTGCTTTCAACTGCTGCTGTTCATTTCTGTGCTGTGTGTGTTGTACTAATACAACTGGTCAGTAGATCATGCTGGAACAAATAATTCAAATGATCTCTGCTTAAAAAAGAAAAAAATAGTCCAAAAGGGTTATTTCCAGGGATGAAGCACCCACAGTCTCTCTGGGCAACCTGTTCCAGTGTTTCATCACCTTCATGGTAAAAAACTTCCTTATATCTAGTTTGAACCTATCCACTTTTAGTTTAAAACCATTATCCCTTGTCCTAGTACTACAGGCCCTGCAAAAACTCTGTCCTCATCTTTCTTATAAGCCCTCTTTAAGTATTGGAAGGCAACAGTAAGATCTCTCTGGAGCCTTCTCATCTTCAGGCTGAGCAGCCCCAAATCTTTTAGTGTTTCGTCATAGGAAAGGTGCTCCAGCCCTCTCATAATTTTTGTAGCTTGAAACCACAATACACAGTGTGCAAATGATGACTCCAACATTGTGACAGAGAGGAATAACTGAAGATATTACCAGCTAATTTATTTTTATGCTTTGGTAAAACTACAGCCATTCTGCTAAATCATCTACACAGTCCTGAATAATGTAAATACAAAGAATACATGCAGTGGTGACAGCCTTTCCTATTGGTCTCATGTGGAGTCTGCAAACTGAGGCTTCCTCATGGAAGAGCATGCACATATTTCTCTTAGTAGTACACTTTGGAATTAAAGAGAAACTCAAAAATCTTACAAAGAAACCTCCTGTGCTTAGAACATATATTAGGCAGCCTGCAGGGTACTGCATCATCAGCCAAAAAATACAAGATTGCTTCCCCATCTACTACTGCCTTTTGTACTTTCAGTCTTAAATATATATGTGGACAATCCAAATATGTATACTCTGGTTTGTTTCACAATAAAATGAACCAGGCACTCACAGTAACAACAGTTCATCACTTCAGCAGATATTAGAAACTGTTAAACTGTTTGCATATAATAGATGTGGCTACATCCATCACTTTATTTTTTTTTTTCTTTGCTAGATTGATATTTAATGAAAGTAAATACATTACAGGAAAACCTGCCTGAGTGCCTGCTTACTACTGGAGTTAGCAATGAGGATAGAAAGCATAATTATTTGACAAATATACATGACAATTTTTTTTTTTTTTCAAAAGATCATTAAGTTTTATCAATGTTATTTTTCAAAGGCAGTAATTTCTGAAACAAATAAATAACCTGGACAAATATAACATCAAACGTTCATTTCTTTTGCACCTGTTAGGGACAAAGAGCACATACATGGACATATATATGTGACTCATGAAATGTAGTTAGAAATGGGATGTTAGCATACGGTCCTCATCATTTACTCTCTGTACTGAGGCACTAAAGAGAAGTCGTGGTCAGACTGGTGTCCATGATATTATTTGTCAACACCCATCACATTGCTTAAACATTGCTCATGCTGCATAGCAGAAATTATCAAAGCACTAATGCTAGAGAGACCAGGACTTTGGTCTGTGAACACACGAGTTTAGCAAGAAAAAAACCTCAAATTTGTCACAAAATATTAAGTATGCATATTAAGTACAAACCTATCTGTCTCATTTTTTATTGTAAAAACATGTAAGGAGTGATGGCATCTATTTTAAAGATACATTTTTAATTCCATAAATTCAATTGTACAGTGAAGTTTTGTAAAAACAAAGCTATTCCACTACAATTTATTATATTAATGTAAAGATTGTCTCAGAAATAAAAGCTGTCCAATTTGATAGTGGATAATACAATTTGTGTTTATAAAAATCTCAACGTAGTTATATGCTAATATAATATAATTACTTCAAAGACGATAAGTTGTTCCGGATAAAAACTAATTGGAGGCAGATTAAAATTGATTATTTGGAGCATGTGGCATTTTAGTTAATAATTTCTCCTAATACAGAGATGAACTTTGGAAACCTGCTCCAAATATGCAATATTAAAGTACATTATCATATATTAAGAGTATAAAGTATAATTCAAATGGTGCCTGTTTAAAACAAAATTCATTCAAGGATTTTAATTTAGATCAGCTGAGTGCTCTGGTTTGCAGTGCCTCAAAATAATATAGTTCTGTGAGAATAACACAAGGAGGAGGGTATGGGCTGAGTACGGGTCAGTAGGAGGAGGATGGGAGTGAGGAAAGGGCACTGTTTCTTGTGACATCTCTTTCCCAGACAAAATGTATCTTACACCTGTATGTTCAGATTCCTCTGTGAACATGCTGACAGGCAAGTTTGCATTGAAGCAAGAAGCTCTCCTTCTCTCTTTGTCACTACTTCATAAGTTTTTAATAATTTTTTTCCGCCGTACACTGAGAAACCCTGATCTTTAATTTCACAAAAATGCCTGAGAGCCCTGAGAATGGAAAGTGATTGTCTGGCCAAACTGTAGTGCGTCCCTTCAATTACATCAGCCACTTAAATGTGGCATATTAGTCCTTGGCCTCCTGTTTCATGGTAACTCCAGTCCTACCCCTCTATGAGAAATCAGATTTTTTAAAAAATATAATTTTAAATGGTATTGTAGGTGGATACTTATGCATGTAGATATGTTCCATTTTGGCTCTCTTTAAAAACTGCATGATTTGGCCATTCTCTCAGGAGGCCAAACAGTGCCAAGACTGAAGAGTAAGAGTGCATCTTGAATGCCAACAGAAGGCATGAATAAGAAGGTGCTGCAGTATGGCAGCAGCAGCAGAATAACCCTCTTGGCTACTCAGTACTGAAGACTATTAGTTGCCCAGTTAACTTGTTCTCCCTCTCTGCCTGTATTTTTCCATCCCACTATCTGTGCTTCAGCTGTTGTTGTATTAGTTGTTTCTTTTTAAGTCTTCTTGCCTATAATGGATGAAAAGTCACCAGTGATAGAGATTTTACTTCAGTACTCTCTAGTGGCTTATTAGGAGGTATAAATGGGGCAGACTGTGGAGAACTTGGTCTTGATTCTTTTGTGCCATTTCTGCCACCTTTGCCAGAATCCTGCCACTCTCACTTTAGTTCCCATGAATGAAATTTATAACTTCCAGGTTTAGTTCTTGCCATTGTTCTGCACGGAATAATAGTAACAAATTTTTTAGTCATTTGATAAAAGCAGTGTAAGAGCAGTGTATTTGAGTAATATGTTCATGTGCAGTCATAACAGAAATTATGACTGGTAAACATAAATCCAAAATGGATGCACAAAACTGTAGATATCAGTAAGGAAAATGGCTGTCAAATCTGTTCTCTGAAAATAGATCTAGCCGTAGTCATAAATGAGGTAAAAAAAAAACCAAAAACCAAAAACCAAAACAAAACACATTGGGTTTTCTTGTGTACCCCAATATTAAAATCGAATGTTCTTAAGATGATTATCCTGCCACTGTTAGCACCTTTTGAAAAGCAATGTCCTTCATAAATATAATGTGCTTAAATAATTGAAGAGTTTGCCAGGAGTAGGAAGTCTTTTTCCTTGCAGATGTGGAGCAGGTGATCACTCACTTCTCCTGTTTCTTATAGATGCAATTTTTGTGTTAATTTCTTATATTTTTGAAGTGCCATTTTATTTTTTAAGTACCATTTCATTCTCTAAAACAATAGAGTGTACATTCTCCAAACCTGGGCATTAAAGAACACAGAATTCCTCTTAAATGAAAAAATATCAAAGCACTTTTTCAACACATATGTCGAAAAAGTTTTAAAAATAATTAAGTTACCTACCTAATATATATGCACAAATCTCAAAAGACTGGAAACCAAATGATCCTATTCTTTACCTCAGTGATTTTTGAATTATGTCATGCATTTATCATGATACATTTGCTGGCAAAAGTCTGGGGGAATGGTAGCATTAGTTCTGAATTTCCTACTTCTTGACATTTAAATTATACCATTTGGACATTATTCAAACACCCTTGACATAGCTGCAGCAGGACCCATCCACTGAAATGAGACAGTTGAAAATTGAATGACAGAAATAAAAGAGATCTAAAAAGTTTGATTACAGTGATGTGTAGCTGCTTCAGTCATTACAATTTCACAGCAAGGTTATGAGACATTTCCATTTTTAACAATCTTAATGGGTTCAGGTCCTGAAGTCCTTATCAAATTACAGTACAAGTGATTTGTCAGTCTCAGACATAGCCTGTATTTCTGAGACGAAAGAATAGAAGGTAATAAGACCTGTCTAGTAGTATCAATACTAATAATATGAATAGTATAACATATAAGTATCCTCTCTATGTGGAGTTTTTAAATGTAACACTGTCACTGCCTGAAAGTTTCTAAAGCAGTGAAAAAATTTAACTGCTGTCTCCCCATACCTGTGAACTGTGAATAGGTGCCCAATTAAAATTTATATTCAAGAATAATACTGATTAGAAAAATCCATAAGAAAAGGATAGAGATTGGACTAAATTTAAGGAAATTTCAGAAAGAATTAATTTCAGAATTTTACAGAGTTTTCCAAAACCTTACAATTTTTAAAGTTTTACAAGCAGTCATGGGATATTTTGCCCTGTTTTTTATGTCTGTATTCACCACCAGGTAACCTCAAGTTTACTGCTGTACAGAAAGCTTCCTGCTGGAAAGTAATAGCAAAGCTGAAAGTGAGAACTTGTTACTTTTCATCCTTTGCATTTCAGTTAGCATTCTTATTGTGATAGTCTTATACTGATTTAACAAAAAAACGTGAGGTTTCTAAATATATTCTTAAAATTTGTAAAAATAAATACCAGTATGTTAAATAAGTAAAATTGTGGTTAATAACAGTTAAATATGTGTACACAGGGTTTCAAACAAGGTTACCTAAATCAATGCTAAAATACCTAAATTATAACAGTTCAATAACTAAGTGAAAGCAAAATTTTATATAATTTAAATAGTGCTTGCTTTTGTATATTTATACTGTCTTTAAGCTTTCAAAGTTTAGAATTTTCCAACTTAATATCACATGTTTTGCACGTAATAAATTTCATTAATAGAATGCAATAGAAGGCAATAATTTATAGAATAGTTAGTGTTGGAAAGGACCTTAAGATCATCTAGTTCCAACCCCCCTGACATGAGCAGGGACACCTTCACACTAAACCATGTCACCCAAAGCTCAGTCCAGCATGGCCTCAAACACTGCCAGGGGGTGGAGCATTCACAACTTCCTTGGGCAACCCATTCCAGTGCCTCACCACCCTCACAGTAAAAAACTTCCTTATACATAACCTGAACTTCTCCTCCAAGTTGGGTCACACAAGAGCAGAGTAGAGGGGCAGGATCACCTCCTTCGACCTGCCGGTCATGCTCCTTTTGATGCAGCCCAGGATAAGGTTGGCTTTCTGGGCTGCAACTGCACACTGAAGCTGGCTCATGTTCATTTTCTCATTGACCAACACCCCCCCCAAGTCCTTCTCTGCAGGGTTGCTCTGAATCACTTCTCCATAGAAGGGAAGTGAGCGATTCCATTTTTTGAATTTTCACTTCACATTTCTTACTATGTGTAAAATAGGTTAAATAAATAAAAATTAAATTATTATTCCGAGAGTACTTCACAATAGACAAATTACTTCCAAATACATGAATAATTCCAACCAGGATGTAGCCTATAATCTTTAACAACTTGCAAATCCATTAAAATGTCCACTATCAAAATATGCTTTCATAATAGCACTTGTACATGATAACAGCCCAGTGAAGCAGCCCATTGCACACATGTTGTATGATAAAAAGCACTTCTTTTTTAGTAGGAAGCCGTTAGAATTCTGAGAAATTACTTGGAATTCTTATTTTTTTTTAGTACTGACTGTTGGAATTTTTTCAGGTTTATTTTCATTTTCAGCATTGCTGATTTTTGTTGTTGTTGTGTATTTTCAAGGAGCTGTGTATTTTATTATTTTTGTATTCTTTCCTTTTCTTTATGAAGACTAGCAGAGCTAAACTATTGTGTGCCTTAAAAATAAAATAACTTGGATGATAAAAGGCAAAGTAGTTTCTTCATACAACTGTGCTTTTAATACCTAAAGTACTGTCACACCATTAGTGAAGTTAGAGCGCATTTTCACTAGCCCATGAAAGCAAATCTTTTTACCTCTGAGCACCACTTAATAAGGGTACATCTAAAGAAAGAGAAAAAAAAAAAAGCCAACAAAAAAATCCACACTTTTTCTGCTTTAGGAAAAGACTGTCATCTTAAGAGTATAGAATTGAACTACAAATTGCCATGGCTTAGGTTTCTTTTTTTTCCTCCTTTGTAACCTATCCACTTACCCAGAGAATTTGTTTTAAGAGAAAATAGTATAACTATGATAATCTTTATATGCAGCTACTTCAGATTTTTGAAGATCAAATTACATATATGCCCATACCTTTTATTTAGAATTATTTTAATCCTCTTATGTGAACCAATAAATAAGGCAACAAAAGTGAGAAGCAGGTGTTAGTGTTACCAAGTGGAACTTTAACATAGCAACAGTGGGCACTGTCACACTGAGTCATGGGCATAGATATGACTACGGTGATTCACAAATATGTTTTTGGTATTTTACATCCTATAAGCAGGAGAAGGGATTCATGGAAGCAAATGTACTGAAGGTACTCTCAAGGAAAAGCTAATGAAGAAGGATTCTGGCTTACCTTTCTATGTCTGGAGGACTTGGGTATCTAATGCTGCACTGAAAATAGATGCTTATTTTAATTTGGGTCTTACAATACTTCTATTAAAATTAGAATTATAAAAGTACACCGACAACTTAATTTTTAACACTATACCATTTCTATGCTACTTCATAACTTTTTCCAGTAATATAACATTTCTTATATTATTTCTTAGAACAAAATTTCTCCTTCAGAAATTATCTGCCTGCCTGACAACTACAAACTTCCTAAAGAAAACAAACTTTGAAAATGCAAAACAATGGCATTAAATTCTCCTTGTAGGGATCATATAAATTGTGTATACTGTTATTGCATACTATGGTTTTCCAATAGATATCTGAGAATTATATTTTTTGTGAACCCAAACCTCATTTTTGTTTTCAGAATCTTTATAGCTATCTTAAAGGCACCAAGACAGCAATTCTGTACAAGAGGAATACATGAGTGAGGTCAAATTCAGATTTTTAGCTTTCACATGTTTTTGAGTCTAGATTTCAGAACATTAACTGGTTTCAATTTAAAAAGTATTTTTTGTGCATTTCTCTATACATTATATAGCCAGACACCTCCCATTATCACTCCATTTTTTCTTGGTTTATATTTAGTTAAATGCCATTTTATTTGGGGGATTTTTTTGAGGGGGTGAATACTTACCAATGACTAGCTGTGACTTAATTTAGTTCCCATATATCTTTGAAGACTATGCTGATACCTGCCTATGCATTGGTTTCACATAAATATGTAGAGTATGTCTTTAAAAGCTGCACAGTAAAGAAATGTCACAGTTACATTAATCAGCATTACTGATAAGTAGCTAAAAGAAAACTACTTAAGCACCCAAACACCCTATTTTCATAAAAATTGCAAGACATAAAGAATTGCTTTACTAAAAAGACATTTTAGAATTGATCATTTAAAGTTTTGTAGATAATTAAGCCATAATCAATATCATAAAAGAATAAGCAGTTTTTAATTGGTTAATGAATTCAAGGCCAAAAGGCCTAAAGGTCCCTGAAGGTTCAGCAAATATTCACTCTGTCTCACTAGTATCTGGCTGTCAGCATCAATTATCATGTGCTTGTAAAACTGGCTAAACTGAGATGTAACTAACTGTTGGAAATGTGAAAACCAGAAGCTTCTTGCAATACGTCTTGAATTTGTGAATATAGTGAGTAACATTAGTTTTACCAGAATAAAGAGAGTTTAGAATCAAAGCTTACAAATATTTTCAAAGCTTTAGATTTCTTTATGTCTCAGAAAGGAAATTATTTTCAAAATAAATATATTTATATCACTATAATAAGAAATTTATGTGAGTTTTCATCATAATGGAGATTTAGCATTCTAAGTAAAGCTCTGGGTTTTTTTAAAGTATAAACATAATATTAAACGACATAAGGTGCTGCAATTTTTAATTATGTCCAGAGTAGATATATTTGTAGCTGCTAGAACATCTGTGGTTTTAAGCTCCTTAATTTAAAAAAAATAAGTAAAATCCTCACCTGTCCAGGGAAAGTATTGTAGGTCTGCATTCAAATGGAACATTTGAACTGGGAATAACAGAAAAATAAGTCAAGAAAAAAAACTTATTAAAAACAATGAAAAACATTCCAACATGCCCTAGCGATATAGATAACCCTAGAACACTAGATAAGGATTTTATCTATGTCCTAGAATGCACTTTCATTGTCCACATGCATGAGGTGCAGCACAGCGCATTATTCATTTTCTATACCTGATACATAATGCAACACCAAGAACTTATACATTGCTTCCAATTATTATATATGGTCTGTCTTTTCTTGCAGAGATGACCATCACAAAAATGATGCTAAAAAGCACACCTCAAAAGAGATGAAGAGCAAAATATCCTCATATTGTTTACAGTCAAACATTTTAAAAAGCAGAAGTGAGACCTGTCTTATTTTCATGCACTGAATCAGCTGGTATGGATGGTGAGAAGCAGACTGCGCACTGCAGCATGGGTAGTACTATTTTTCCTTTCAAAACATAAACCTTTATGATGGCAGTAGTTTCTAGGAGTGCGTGCAGTATGCTCTGAATGATAGATACCACCTGCAGCAACATAGACTAGCTGAGATTAGCTCCCAGAAATTAAAGAGGCTTCCAGCATTTCCTTCATAAGCAACAGACCTGCATGCAATGAGCTCACTCAGATACACTGTTTAGTGCATATCAGTCTCTTAATACTAGGTGATGCTTTTCCTTTGGCTAGAAGCTCTACATTGATTGTGCTGTGCTAGTACAGGCTACTAGAATAATCCAGACAAAACTAAATATTCAAAATTTTACTTCATAAAAACAATGTGTTTGGTCATTATGTAAGTTGCTTAACCATTATTTAATAAATTGGAACTTAAAAGTTAGAAAAGCCCTCCAGGTTTTTTGTGCCAGAAAGCCTGCTCCCAGAACCCACAGCACTAAACCTGAGGACAGAGAGCAAGCGCTAGGACTTTAACAGCATCCAGTGGCGGTTGCTGGAAGCTTTATAACATTGCCTGCTGGAATATTCCTGAGTGTGGCAGTCCAAAGTCAAGTCTCTTTCCACTAGATGCAACAGTGTTTGTGCTTATTTGGTGAGCTATGCGTACTGCACATTTAAATCTATTCTTTAATATCTCCATACATTTATTTAAGTAGCAATGGATAATTTGTCTCCTGCTGATCTTCACATTAAAGATTACTTTTACTTCATCATTTTATAGTCTTTATTAATTTTTTTATTTGTAATAATATGCCTGCAAGCATATGGATAGTAGGTGCTAAGGGGCAGATGGGGTCATCATACCAGGGTCTTTAATTTTCTGCTCACACAAACAGGAAAAATTAAAATGTGAAGTTGAAAAATTCTATTCCTATTCTTTCAGATATACAAC
>JBCJKH010022986.1:1642-12253 GCA_039877255.1 Loriculus beryllinus | reverse complement strand
ATCTAAGGATTCACATATTTCCTTCCTGAAATGATCTCATTCTGAAACAGAGACACAGCTTTTTTGAAGATTCATCCTATTGAGCTAATTAATGCAAGTACCATTCCCATTCTGACTACTGACACCAAGGCAGATTCAAATATTCCATGAAATTGTTCATTGGGTGTACTGAGTAGTCTCTTTTCATTTATTCAGCATCATGAGTGAGCACTTTCTCTTAGGGTTGTACTGTCAGTGGACAGAGTTCATGTAGTTAAATAATAAGCGATGTTATTCACAATCCAAAAGAAAACTAAGGTAAATAAGTATTTTCTGTTCCAAACTGGCTTCTGTGTAAATTTAGTCAATCTAAAGAAACAGCAATAAATTATGGGTATGTAAAACTAACATTTACTTTCAAAAGCACAATTAATATAAGCAATGTTATTGTGCCTCTCTCTTTAGTAAACCAGTAAACAGTAACTTGGGATTTATTAACTGCTAAAAGCAATAGACTTTCAATCAATAGAGTATATTTCTAGCATGTGAAAGTGGCAAGAACACAATCAATCTTTTGGGTGAGATATAAAACTTTAATCCTGACTATCTGACATGACTAAAATCTTAGAACATGTTTTTGTTGTGGTTTGGGTTTTTTTGTTTGAATGTTTGTTTGTTATATAAATGGGAGAATCAGCTAAGGGAATCATATATTGGTCACATTTCATAAGGTAAAATGCCATAGCCACATCAAAATATCATGGCCAATTGCTCACTATCTCCCACTACAGTTCATAATCCCTGCCATTTGAAATAGAGTAAACCTTTTGCTAGCTACAGTGCTCCAGAAATTTATAATCATCTCTACTGGATAGTTATCAGACAGCATTCAGGGGTCTGACACTCCGATCTCCAGAATTCAATAAAATGTAAACACTAGCTAGTAGATTACATTGTGTCGAGCCCAATTTGGAAACTTGTTTTTATCCTAAATTCTTGCTCTGTTCTCAGCATCAGAATCTTCAGGATTTTTATCTTGAAAATTTAGCATTGCTATCAGGTTTTAAATATCATGAAAATTCTTTGTAATAAAATAAGCAAAACCGATATGATGTTTTGGTACAACAGGTTGAAAATGATATTTTTAAAAAAATAAAAATTAACAGTCCATATGACAAAATAAAAGCTGTTAAAGGTTCATTTTTCTGGAAAAGAATATTTTATTGCATATGATTATTTTTTAAATGCTTTTTATCTGGCAATTCAATGAAAGTCCTGAAAACTGAATACTTTGTCTATAAAAGCATGAGATAAGGTTTTTTCTTTCCCTAAAAAAAGGTTCAAAATATTAGAACAAAACCTAAATCTTCAACATCAATATTTGTCAGCGTCTAATGTAAGTTTTGGTGTGCTTTTTTAAATTTAATCTTAGAAGTTAGAACAAGAGATAATATTTTTTAATGTCAACTCTTTATAACTGAATATGAAAAATACTGAAATTCTAATGAATATATTAACTTGGGTTTGCTCTGTCATGGTACTTTACATTTGACAGTATGCAGATAACAGTGTTGGCTAATAACAGACTCATGCACAAATGTCTCATTGGCTTCAACTTTATTGTTTATTGTTAAAGCTAAGCAAAGCTTTTATTTTTTTAAATGCAAAATTAGGCTTTTGACCTAACAATATTCTTAATCATTTCTAACTATACTTCCCTGCAGCAGAAATTAAAAGCTCTGGTCTAGACTATCTGATCATAGTAACTCTCCCACAATGCTCCAAAGCTGCAGTATATAATATATCCCACTCGGTGCCCTACATAATCAGTAACTGGTTCACCTTGTGGAAGTGTTTAGCAGGACGTAAGCATAACAGTACTTTGTCAGTACCAATGCCTTTCGTGAGCATGTTTTACTAATGAACTTTGAGTTCTTTTCCTTTTAAAAAATAATTATCTTCTATTATTTTCTCTACATAAAATAATTTTTGCAGAAAAAGACACTGCTGGTCTGCTGGCACAAGCTGTTGTGAACCAGACATCTCTTTTCTTCATCAGCATAATGCCATCTGCCACAGACAGGAAGGAAGAGATTAAAACTGAGGAGGAACGAAGAGAATAACACCAATGGAAAAGACATTCATAAGTCTGGTGATGTCCATTCAGCCTTCTTTAATTCTGGTTAGGAAAACAGTCAGACTGTTCAAAATCTAGTGTGTTCCTAGAAAAAGAACTGCACTAACTTTCTTTTTCGTTAATAATATTACAATTAACCCATGTGTACTTTTGAAGACTAAGAAGCTCTGAGAATATTGGAAAAAAAAAATGCACCTAATAACAATGTTTTTGAAATAAGGAACACTAAATATTTTGTGTTTCAAATATTTGAAGGTATTATGGAAATATCACTCAGGGCAGGAAGAATACCAAGAAAACATTAAAATGAATGAAGAAAAAGTAAGTGTTTGGGGGTTTTTGTTTCTTTATACACTTTGTGGATTTGTGCAGGGAAAAAAAAAACAAACACATGTAATACATAATTTCTATCTCACCTCTAGATGTCTAAATGCCTTTAAAACTGTAGCTCTGAATTACATACATTCAAAACTGAGACTTGACACCTTAAAATGTTGTTTAATATTCGTAGCCTTGTACTTGTCAATTGTCTTTAATGAAAAATCATAGAAATGTGGTGTGAAATGCATCAGTACTTATTGCAGGCAAGATTTTTCTAAATGTATGTGTTTACATTTGAGCTACTTGCCTGGGTTATCTTCAGCATCATTAAAGAAAGGTTGACATTTGGGAGTATGATTAACCCTTCCTAAAGCTGACACCTGGTAAGATTGTCTGGATCATATCTTCAAATGACTTTCTCTCCATTAATTTTAAGAGAAACTTGGAGCAAGTTCTGAAGCTGAAGACAACTATGCTAGGGACATGGATATTATAGGATATGATTTACATATAAACAACATTAATACAGGTTCATGTATAAGCACTTGTTCATGTGTGGGTTTGTGTGTCTCATCTTGTAATTTCAGTAGGAGGTTTAGTGGTGACATAACAGAATATGAATTTTTCAGTACAACTCTGAAATATGTGTGTTACCTTAACAAATTCTTTACTCCACGTTTTCCCCAGAGAAAATGGGACGATACTTACCTTTCTAAATCAGATATTCTAAGGGAGCTTGTTCACAGTATGTGTGAAATACTTCTGAGATTTCACATGGAAGGTTTGGAAATATTAAAGTATTAACTTGTACTTTCCCTTTTCTGATCCAAGTGTCTTTGCCAAACTCAGATTAAAAACAACTTTTAAAAGGAAGAAAATTTTCACTGAAGTGGATTAATCCTGGACTTTAAGTGACAACAATATCTACAGAGTGTGCTGTTTTGGATAAGTTTCAGTGTAAAGAGAGATGCATTAATGAAACGAAAACAACTTTTCATGTTCGTTGAGCAGCAAAATATGCAGTAGGCTCTCCTTTGTGTTTGATTATAAACTTTTTGAGAAGATAAAGCCTTCTGGCAATACATCAAACTGTTCTGCTTAGTTTCAGTCTAACAACTCCAAACCAAGTTCTTTACAACTTCCTTTCACAGTGCTCTTTAGAATGTCCTTAGGTTTTCCTCCAGGCAATGGCAGCTATAGTATGTGCTAAAGAATTTGTCGCTACAGATATAAATACACCATCAAATAAAGAAATTACTTTTTAACTCTGTGTCAAATGCAAAATAATCATCACTAATACAAGAACTCAACAGTGGAGTTTGTTGTTTTTTTTTTTTTTTAATCATCTAATGCATTTTCATTAATGTAGCTCTCTCATCAAACTTGAGAGATACTGTAACAGACAAACTATGATGACCTTGGACCAATTCATTCTTGAGCTTTTTAGTTTGGATACATATTGTCTGGGAATACAAACTCAAATAAAGATAATATGGATTTCAGGAATAATTTTGTTTTACACAGTTAGGCTTCCATTCCCCACTAGCACATTATTTTCAAAATTAATTCTAGCCATCCAAATAATGTTTTAGCTGTATGTATTTCAGAAATTACTCAAACACATAAAATACTAACCAGAATTTAAATAGCAGAATTGCAGACCGTATCAGAATACTACTCCAAAACTACCCTAGCAGGAAAGACCTGCTAAGGTCTTTCTGTAAGACTACATAGATGAAACTTTACTGACATTGCTATATTAAACTAGCTCTAACATGAAGTTCTCAAAATACCTTTAGAACAGATTTTGATTATTTTCCCACTTCCCTAGGTGAATAGAAAATGTTGTTGCATTCATTTCTATATTAGTATTCTAAAAGAAAGTGGTCTGAGAGATTTGGTCTTTTCTATGTTGTGGACAAATCAGAAACTGACCAGTCATATCTTAACCAAAAGATGATACACTGTAAGCAAGAAGCATTTTGTCTTGGTTTTCCATTACTGTGATCATTTTTATTATTGTTGTTATTATCCACAGCATGTGAATTTAATCTTGAATTTAATCTGATATGCAGCAATGCACCAACTTTTGTGGTTTTTTTTTTAACTTCTGGGAAATTATTTGTGTTCCCTCCTAACACTGCAATCACAAGTGAGCTGCAACAGCTCAGGAAATAGATTTTCTGTTTTAAACCTGGAAACTAAGAAGAGGACAGGATCAGAATTTGGGCTTCTTTCTTCCATGTTCGAATCTAAGAAGGTTCCTATCCTTACAAAATGTGCAACTTATGCACTTCAGCTGTTTATAAAACTCCAGTTTTCTGTCCCTGTGCTAAGCTGTGTGGAAAGACAGCTAAGTGTTGTGTAATGTTTGCCAGAAAAGGCTGGCAAGCCTCAGATTGTATTTCCTCCAAAGACTCTGACCTTCATCTCCAAGGTGATTTTAAGCAAGCTATAATGTCTTGGTCTCCGTAAGACAGATAATGACAATGGTCTTCCTGCATAAGGAAAGAACTTTCCTATGTAAGGCCACAAAGCTTGGCAAGAGAAGTCATTAGTACTAATGGAATTGATCAAAATTTAGCTTAAGGCCTTACCAGACTGCTCGGCCAGAATTACAATCACCACTGAAAAGTCTTCCCTCCTTTATCTCAAAACTTCCACCCTTGCACATGTACAAAATCATCCTTCATAGTCTGGCTATTTTATAATGCACACAAGTTGAAGGATGTGCTGGCTGACCAACTTTATTGTTCATAGAAGCCTGCTATAATGAAGACTGACAAAGAAGTTATCAGCAACATGTCCTTCCAGAAACACAGAAATTTCTCTAACATCCTACTCCTGGTTTGAAATGTACCTTATTAGTAAATTAGTCTGAAATGCAAGAGTATAAATCCTCTTAACCAATTTGAAGTTCTGGAGAACTGAATGCAATATATATTTTTCCCTCTTTTAAAATGCATTTTAAAATTATAAAAAAGCATTAGGCACAGAATTTTTTTTTTTTTAGAATTTTTAAACTTCTCTTGGGTGACATCTGTGTAGAACTGAGGTTTGGACTAGAGACATGCTAAGTAAAAAAACTTGACACTAATTCCAATTCTTTTTTACCAGATCTGAAGGACCTTACTGTAGCCAATCAGTATAAAAAGACTGTATATTACAGACTAATTTATTTTTCAGACTGCCATGTTATTCATAAATCTAAACCACTTCCAGTTTCATTAATTTGCACTTATTCTGTCTTTAATATAAATGGAATGTATTTGATTGCATTAAGATGATAAAGTCTTCAAAATTTGCACTGTATCATTGAAATAGTGACAGATTTGTGTAAAATTACATATATATTTCTTGTTTCACTTGTACATCAACTTCTTTAAGGAATAAGGAGCCAAATTCTTCCATGGTGTAATATTACTAATACATTTACATGAGTGATGTGTTAGGTTTATGGCTTTTACGTCTCAATAATCTTTTCAACAAGCAATGAAAATCCTTTTCATACACCTTACGTACTGCTTAACTCCACCTGAAACAAAGATAAAATCTTCTCATCACAAGTTAGCATTTTTTTTAATTACTCTTTGCTTTTACATAAGTAATAGAATTAGCACAGTAATCAACAGATATACAGTTTTTCAAAGGGCATACACATTCTAAATTCACCTGAACACAGAAAACAATACCTTTCAGTTTCATTCATGAAAACATAATCTTGAACCTAATCCCACCAACCAGGAGATTAGAGATGAAACTAAAAGGTAAAAATCACCTAAACCAGCAAAACTCTCTTACCTTTCATGGAAAAAACCCTACAAGCCATCAACACAAAAACAGATTATCATTTGTTTTCTTTTAAAGTAATTGGTGTTTTCTTTGATTTCTAATAGATTTTCTGTAGTCCCAATTTTTCAGCATCAACAACTATATCTTCTTTTCTCTGTTTCCACTAAGTAATGAATAACCTCACAGTCACTATACCTTACATAAAGTAAAATAGGTTTTGTAGCATTTCTGGGCTTTTTTTAGAGGGGGAAATAAAATACAACATGGTGTGATGTACAGAGATTTGGCCTAGACGGGGCTTGAAGAACAGTATTTTACTCTAACTCTGGCCACTGATATTCAATGTAATCCTCATCAAGGTTCCTTACTTCTGCTTTCGTTTTTCAGACTTTACCTTCTGTGTTTGTGAGGCCAAGTCTGAAGGTCAGGGGCACGTTTTGACTCTATATCTGCACAGTATCACAATAGGGCTTTAATCACAAACAGCTTGCAATGACATGGTATTTATCTTTACAATTGAATTATTTGGTAATATTTGGTCTGGACACATCTTAAAGTTACTCTTGCATGATAAATAGAAATACAATATAGGATTTCTTCAGATTCTTTATTCTCAGGACAGTCTGTACTCATGTACTCAGCACTAGCAAGGATGAATATTTTATGCTTGCAAGTGCTTCAAATGCACCTCTTCACTTGCTAAAATGCCACATTTATGGTCCACATAAGAATAAGGAAACTTACTGATGTGAAATAGCCTGCATTTGTAAATCTTGCAAACTATCTCTTTCTTCCTAATGTATGAGGGAAGAGGCAAGCCAAAAGAGCTGTACACTAGTGCAAGGAGCAGCTTGTTGAATAACACCCTGAAGAATAGGTGTTCAAACACTATTGTGTTCGGCAGCAGTTTTAAATACTACAGCATGAGCATAGAGTTAGCAGAAATGTCAATATAAGCTCCTAAAGCAGAATGCCACCAGTGTTCTCATTGAGATATAGGAAAAGGGAAATGAGATTTTGAGAATAGTCATAAATAATAAAAAATGCCTGGCCTATAGCATTTTTCTTAAATTAACAAGAACTTGCACCCAGCATAAAGTGCCTTGAAGTAAACCTGTCCAGTCTTGAGGAATGGGGTTTTGACCAGGATAGATCAAATGTGTGAACAATTTTCAGATGTGTAATTTATTTCCTGTTTTGAAAGAAATGGCTTAGCCTTGAAAGGTTTGTCAGGAGCATTATCACGTTTTTAAGGGTGTTCAGAGAGTTCATCTAGAAGAAAGCAATACATTCCTAGTAGATCTCTTCCAAACTAAAATACAATTTCATAAAATATTCAGCATCTTTGAGGGCTTATAGTTATAGGAACCCATTCTCCTAGAATAAGGAACTGAATCTGTTGCATATATAATGAAGCCACAGATAATCATGGCCATATCTGAGGGCAGAATCCATCCTCCCTTACATGAAGCTCTTCTGGGGAACAAAAACACAAAGAGCTCTGCAGCATATCAGGGTTATTATTTTAAATTATGGGCCAGTCACCAAACCGCAGTGCAGCTCCTATACAGGGTAGAAAAACACTCATGCCACATTTAAGCAGAACTTTTGTGTCACAGAGGTTTTAGTTTTACTTGTGAATCTTACCATAGCTCTTACTCCTTGTTTTTCAAAGAACTCTCTGGGAACACTCTACTGGTCCCAGGTGCCTACCCCAGCTGGCTCAGAAAGCTTCAAACTGCCTGCCTTCCCTCTGCCCAAAAGAAAGAGTAAGTCTTGAAAAGAAAAGGTTAGATCACTGGAGAAAAAAAAAAAAAAAGAAAATGGAAAAAGAAAAAAAGAAAAAAACAAAACGAAACAAAACAAGACCATGTAAACAAGCCGATAAACAAACAAAACCCACAAAAAACCCCAACAAATAGACAAACAAAAAAAATTCAAACCAACCAAACAAGAAAACCCACCCAAGTAATCTGTGAAGGGAAAAAAAAAAAAAGTGAATGTGTTTTTGCTTAGTGCTCAGTAAAAGTGAGCAGCTACTCATCAGATTGGAAGGGAGTCCAGCCAGCTCTGTACTAGACTATGATCAGATGCACAGCTTCAGGTGAATCACTTCCATTCTGTTTCCTCTTCTAGTCTTTCGTTTACTGATTTTTAGTCAGATAGAGTCTTCATAACTGAAATATCTAATCTGTGCTTTGAAAGATATATATATTAACAAAGCTGTCCTACCCAGTTATGTTCTACTGATGTCTGTATCACTTTAGCTGTCATGTTGTCTCAAGGTTCTGGTCTTGGGCTTTATCACCTGTGGGTTTGCAGTCCAACATCATCAGTGTGTTTGCATCAAACCAAAGACAGGAAAATAAGGGGCATACAGACTGTGCTAATGCTTAGGGAATTTAGGCTTTCTTGTCGAAACTATTATGAAAAGATAAACACTAATCCTGGTGTACCCGAGAGGTCAGTGAAGAGGGTGGAACCCTTCAAAGGCCTCCAAGTGGAGCAGAGGGCTTCTCGCTTATAGTAGTCACAGAAAAACCCATACTGGAAAGGACTCTGAAAGATCTCTGGTCCAACCTTCCATGGGAATATGAACCTAGATTACCTAGTACCCAGCTCAATTTCATCTTGAAAACCTCCAGTGATGGGGTCTTTACCACGTCCCTGGGAAGGTTGCTCCAGTCTTCATGGTACATTCCATTGACTGTGAGTAAGTCAGGTATTTTTTTACTGACACACTATATGCTTAAAATGCACATCTCTCTGGGGTGTCCAAGACTGGATCCCACTATTATCAAGTCTTCAGAATAAATATTGTTTCTCAGCATGAACCTGTGCTAATAAAACAGAGCTCTGGTTTCATCTAGGTCCCATAGCTATTGCTGTAATACAAATAATCACAAATACAAGATTGAGAGTCTCAGTAGGGCTTGGGAAAATAGGTTTAAGGCAGTAAAACTTATGTAAAGAATGTCAAATAAGGCAGACTGAAAATCTGTGTGGAAAATATTGAAGAATGAAGAAAGAAGAGGTGTTAGAATGGTAAAGGGAGAAAAAAAAAAACAACAAATAATTAATTATACAAGAAGATGGTATTTGAAGATAAGAAACTTTACACATATTTCTCCCTGGCAGGTCCGTTCTGACAAATGTAAATCACAAAGACCTGGCATTTCTTTGTCAATAATTCAACAAGAAATCCACCATTTTAAAAAATATCTTAAACTGCAGAGCTAGAATAAACATGTAAAAGTATGGTCACATGGAAATGGAGATTTATTTTGGAAGTAAATAGCAGAGTGGCATATGAAGTAATGTACAGTGAAATATTTAGCTACAGCACACTATTTTTTGAAAACATTGTGTTAAATCATAAACTAAAAACTAGAATAAATTGACAGAATAAATTATTGGTAGTGTAAAAGAACTTATTTTCAACCCACCCATGAGTGTGTGAAGGTGGTGCATATAGCCAATTCGTAATGAGAAATGCTAATAATCCAAAGTAAATTAGACATGAGAGACATGGGTAGAAACCTAGAACTCTTTTAGGAAAGTTTATAGATATTATTCATCCACATACCGGAAATTTTACAAGCTGTTTTATACAGTTCCCTTCATCATGTAAACATGACCATACACCAAAGATAACCTGCTTTTCCTAGAAATCATAGAATCATAGAACAGTTAGTGTTGGAAAGGACCTTAAGATCACCTAGTTCCAACCCACCTGCCATGGGCAGGGATGCCTCACCCTAGACTATGTTGCCCAAGGCTTTGTCCAATCTAGCCTCGAATGACTCGAGGGATGGAGCATTTGCAGCTTCCTTGGGCAACCTATTACAGTGCCTCACCACCCTCACAGTAAAGAACTTCTTTATATCTAATCTAAACTTCCCCTGTTTGAGTTTAAACTCATTACCTCTTGTCCTATCACTACAGTCCCTAAGGAAAAGTCCATCCCCAGCATCCTTTTAGGGCCCCTTCAGATACTGGAAGGACATTATGAGGTCTCCATGTAGCCTTCTCTTCTTCAGGTTGAACAGCCCCAACTGTCTCAGTTTATCTTCATGTGGGAGATGCTCCAGTCCCCTGATCATCCTCATGGCCTTCCTCTGGACTTGTTCCAACAGTTCCGTGTCATTTTTATGTTGAGGACACCAGAACTGCACACAATACTGCAGGTGAGGTCTCATGAGAGCAGAGGGGCAGGATCACCTCCTTCGACCTGCTGGTCACGCTCCTTTTGATGCAGACCAGGATACGGTTGCTTTCTGGGCTGCAAGTGCACACTGAAGCTGCCTCATGTTCATTTTCTCATCGACCAACACCCCCAAGTCCTTCTCTGCAGGGCTGCTCTGAATCTCTTCTCTGCCCAA
>JBCJKH010022980.1:18137-30965 GCA_039877255.1 Loriculus beryllinus | reverse complement strand
CGTGTGTATTTTATAAAGCCATATTTAGTAGTGAAGGCAGGTTAACCTTATTAGACAGAAGGGCCTGAGATTGCTTATTTGTTTCTCTAATTTAAGGAAGTTTTGGGGAAATTGTTTTACAGACTACAGGTATATAAGGAGGCAACAGAGCATGGTGAACTTTGTAAAGGATTTTATAAGGCAGCAAAGCAGTAAGTCTCCGTCTGCAAATTCCTAAAGCATGTGTATTTCTATTGCTTGAGTAACTGGAACCAGATGGAGCTTGGAAACCTTTATATTTACACAGGACCTGAGAAAATGAAATGTCTAACACTGGCGGAGGAGTGCTTTGCAAAATATTTCCAGTTAAAGCAAAAGCAAATGATAAGGCTGTAAGACTGCTAGTAAATGAATAGCTATCCATGCTGTGACACTCCAGTCAGTCTCAGAGCACATTTGACCTGCAGTTACTTAAGTGGTCATGTAGTGTTTGCTGTACTGGAAACCCAACAGAATACAGACCAGCTGTGGAGGCTGAGGACTGACAGATCTACTAATAGGCAGGGCTGGTGGCACTCCTATTTGGCAGCCCTATCATTCCAGAAATATTTGATGTTAGCAGAATACATAATGGAAAAAATAAGGCAGAAGTATGAAGCAGAGGCAGAGAAAAGCAATTGCATGGAACAGAGAGGGAAACAGAGGTAACTTTTTGCCCCTTTTATCTTTAGAAGAGTACATAGTCAGTGCCATACAGCCCACAGCAGAAATGCAACTACCAGGCAGCTGCCAGTGAACTGACACGAGGAAAACAAGATCTCCATATAGAACATTGAACCAGTTCTGCTGGCATTAACCTACAGAGATTCAGGGGAACCTTTATGATTGTCAGATCACACCTTCTGTGCAACACAAGACAAGCTTTTCTCTGGGATTTTTGATCAAGCCTGTAACTTCTGTTGACATTAGAAAATTTATTTTCTAGAGTTAGAAAGTCAAAAAAGCCTGACTGAAAGGCTGCATGATGGGAAATTTACCACCCTTCTACGTAAGGTGTCTTAGTAGTTAACTGTTGATATTTAAATTCACATCTGGTACTTTGCCTTGAGTTGTCTAGTTTTAAATTTTCACCTACTGTACTCAAAATGCTCTTTTCTACTAAATTAAGGAGCTGCTTGCTCCAACTCATGTAGTTATTTTCAGTCAATGATTAACTCATTCCGTGAGCCCTCTTAAATAAACTGGTTGTCTAAGAGTCACTCACCTACCCCTCAACTGCAGGCTTGTCAGATCTTAGTTCTGAATCCTTCTATTGGTTCTGGGCACAGAGGTCCAAGAAAAAAGTGTACTCTGGATTTGTTCACCAGCTCGGCACCTTTGAAATGCACCTTGGGTATTGGCATAAGAGCCATCTCCTTGATGCATCACACAAATTCAACTCTACCCCAGGTTTCCATTTCCCTCCAATGCAATTCAGCAGGGACCAGGCCCACTGAGAATTTACCACTGCTTTCCTGGCAACTAAGTTTGCTGAGACGAAAATCTGGAAAGGTGTGCTGCTCTGCATAGACCTGTCCAGATGGGGGAATCCGTGTACAGAGAGCATTAGGCGTTTCCAAAGAAAGAAGACACAAAAGGACTTAGAAATAAAAATACCCAGTGAAAAAAATGAAGAATACAAAAAATTCAGTATTGTGCTGCTATGTCAGTTTCACATGATTTGAGAGAAGCTGCATATTTTATTTTTTGTGAAATCTTTCACGCTATTTGTAAGCTAAAGAATGTAGTTTCAGAAATCTGAAGTTTTGAAATTAGTTTCTTTAAAGATACTGACCAAACTTAATGAAAATACCCTCATTTATATTTAGTTTTTCTGTAGCACAGTTAAGTGTTTTGTAAATTATTTAAAATGAAGTCAATGTAATAAAATTTGTCCAAGCTTTGCTGGGTATTTTTTTTAAGTCAGAGATTTGGCAGGTTTGGAATGTGACACCATGTTCTAGTAACAAGCTTTGTAAGTAAACAATTATACAAACCCTAAATGTCAAAATAATATCCAGTCACTGCAAAATGCCACTTCTTGATAGATCTTGTCTTTCCTAGGACTTACCTTTTCCATATTAAGCTACAGCATGCTGCAGTCCCTATTTGTGTTTTTATGCAGCTGAGTTGGAAAGATTTAAAATGGCTTATGGAGGAAGCGCATTTGGCTGTAATAGTGCTTTCAGCATATGCACAGATTATATGACAGTTCTGCTTTCCAAACAGTAGGAAGCAGCTGCATCAATAATACGGCATATGATAAGGGCCTGTAGGAATTGTCATGCCTATTGTGTCACTAATCTTTAGATTATGTGCTTTTTATAGAGCCTATTACATAACAGGTCATGATGGGTCATCATGTCAAACCTATGGGGATTAAAAGAAGGGGTACTTCCCACATTTTAAAAGTTACTTCTGTGTGTAAGAAGGAATCTTCTCCCTTTCTTGGCTTAGAAAAAATTAGCCTAGCATACACCAAAGAATAAGCCCTTATGTAAAAAGTCAAAGAATGCAGGATATCCCTTTTCTCCACTTCACTAGGACTCTTTGTAGATGCACAAAAGCCACAGTGGCTGATGACAGCAACGGGGATTTCAAAAGCATGCATTGTGGTTAATAAGGTCAATGTTTTAACTTGCATGTCCTAGTCACTAACTGTCTAGTATTCATGACAATGAAACTGTTAATACACCAACACATTAGACAAAGTTAACTCTTAGCTTCTCTTTTCCCCAAGAACTGCATTTAAAAGCTTCTCGTCAGGCCTGAACAGATTGTACCAGAAACAATGCACCAGAAACCATCACATCACTGAGATGGATTGCAGGGGTGTTGAAAGAAGGCAATCAAGGGTAAGAGGGATTATTCCTTCTCTTCACAGTATCTGCAGAGCCCAGGTAAGCCTTCCAAGAAAAGGAAGGTAGTGCTGTGCAGCTTTTGGACCTTGCTTCCATCTCATCTCGTTTAGTCAGTATCCAGTACTCAGTGTGAACCTGCTGAATGCCACTATACCATGGGACAAAGCAGCCAAAATGCTCTTGATTGAGGTGTTTCTGAGACTCCCATCATTGCTTCTGGATCAGTGCCTCAGTACATCAAACTGTTTCCTCAGCAAATCACATACTTCTAGTCCCAAAAGAGCAAATTGTGTGTTTCGGTATTGGTGCAAATCGGATACGTATGTTTAACTCACCTCAAATAATGGCTTGATGCAGGTGATACTCCCTGGAATAGATGACAATGTGAGCCTTCTCTTACTCTGTTCAGCAGGGTCCAGATCTCATGAAGAAAGTGCAGTCACACATCCTAACAGGGTCCTGAAATTTTAGATTTTCAACAATAAATATGAGAATATTTTACATGCTATCAACTGAGGAAAAAAAAAAAAAAACCAAACACCCAGCAAACACTCCAGTTGTTTAAATAATTTATTGATAGTGTATATGTTTTTATATAGTGCATTATAATACTGACTGCTATAATCTTTTATAAATGCTGAAGTAACTATTTTTTAAAATTTTCACAACAAAAATAATCAAATATCATGCCAACATTTTGTAACAAATTATCACATTAAATCCATTGGGATTTCATGACACATTTATCTGTACAAAGGACCCCATATCACAGAGCATTCACAGTGCATAAGGTCACAGTCATTGAAAAAATAAATAACATGATAGATTTCTGTTATTTACAGTTTACAAACCCATCCCTTTCTGTTTTCAAAGTAAGCAGTTCTAGAAACTTTTACTATTTAAAGAGGTATTGCACCTCCTAAGGGTGCACTGCAAATTCCTGCAAGTATGAAACACAGGGAATTTTAAAAGGTTCAGAAGTTATTTCAGCGATCATTAATGATTTTGAGTACTTTCTTGCAATGGAGGAGACAGTGGGAGCCAAATTCTACTCTCAGTTCAACTGATATGAATTTGTGCCAACTACAAGGACATTAATGAGCACTGGCACTACTCCCAAGAACACGAAGGCAAGAATTTGGTCACAACTTTGCTGCAGAGGTTCAACCATTTGAAATATAAATGCTGCTGGGGAAGCAGATTTACAAGTGTTCTTTGAACACAACTAGTATATGAATGAAGGCCATGATCTTGCTGTAAAAACCCTCTGAAATGAGGCATCTCAGTTGGTGTTAGTCCTTCTACAGATTATAACTCTGATTTTGATATATTCCAAGACCTTTAGACTTTTGTCACAATTCCATATTGCTGTAAATCAACCTCTATATTTGTTTTTTCAAGTTTACTAAGATCATTTAATTCATGGCAATGATCGCTTAAATTCTTTGTGCAAGTAAAAAAGAAAAATAAATGGAATTAAATTAAAACTGGTAATTCTTGTAGGAAAATATCCAAATGGCATTGGTTTCCCATAGTCATTAATTTCTTTCAGACAGTGCACTGTATGTCAGAAGTATGGTAGCAAGCTGAACAACATGATGTATAAATCACCACAATCACTACACATCTCAGCCTGTGGAGAAGGACCTCACATTTCAGGGCAGATATATAGGATTTCACAGCTTTCTTTGGGGAGAAAATATCAGGATCCCACACAGGGAGAAATGTGAGAAAAGTGTACATTCAAGTTATTCAAAAGGAGGTTCTTAAACATGTACAAGGTAGGTCAGAAACTGGAATGCACGTCAGCTGAACAACATTTTTCTCTTCAGCAGAACATTTATCACTTGCATACAGAATTTTCAAAAGAGTTCAAGGGAATAATAAAGGGTTTGGTACAGAACTGCTGGAACTAAATGCTGTCATTTACCATGCTGTCATCATATAAATCTCACCACCCAGCAAAATAAAAACTCTGGAGTTCAGACTCAAAGAAGTAGAAAGCAAATTGTGAAGTAAATGCATGACCTGCAGAGATTTTCTTCTGAGTGCTTGAACACAAATAACTGAGAGATATGAGGCTTGCAATGACAGAACATTATGCTCAAAGGTGATTCATTTTAATTAAGAAGATTCTTTGGTTTCACCTGGCTATCAGTGTTAATTTTAGTGTCTGTTTCATATTATGTTAGGGCTGATCCTTCCTTGGCATGAATAATCAGGCAGTATTTACACAGCTTAAAGCATTCTACCAAAACTATCTAACTGTAGGATGCAAATAAATGGTGTTATAATTGCACGAAATCCAAGAAAGGAACACAGCAAAACTCATGAGGGATTTGTGCAATTAGAGCAAACACGTAATAGAAACAAGTGTGTGTAATTAAAGCACAGTCACAAAGGAAATAAAAGACTAAGCTCTTCTCTATAATTGCTAAGGTGAAGACCTTTTCCACTTGTTTACACGTTGACAGAATGTTTACAAATATAATCTCAAACCGTAAATTAATTATATGTTTGTTACAGCTGCAGCAAGCATATAAAAATAAAATAAACTTGGCACACCAATGACTGAGCCAGAGAAAGATGGCTGACTATGCTGTACCTGTTGGGAAGACTAAAGGTGTTCTTCCAGGCTAGACATCAGCCCAGAGAGCAGCCCTCAGATAATTAATTAGTCATTAAGATAGCCATAACTGTAGCTTTTTAGATTTAGACATGTAGATCCTGAGACTGAAATCTTTACTCAGGCTATACTTTATAAAGCAGTACGTTTGTTACAGGAAATGTGTGCAATCAAACACTGCTGAACTGAACAGAAACACTCTCACTTGCTCACTACAGACAGGATTGCACCCTTGTGGGTCTATGTGGGATTGGGCTACTCCAGTGGAACTGCAGCAGAAGAGAGCTGCTAAAAGCTCTCCTTGGTTAGCTGTAATTCAGTTTTGATCCTGCTCCTACACCTGGGCAGGTGCACAGTTTTGAAGTGTGAGACAAGGAACCAGCTCTTTTATTGACAAGAGTGGAAACCAAAGTGGTAAGGGCAGAGCAGAAGTCCACAGATTCTTTCAATTTCAGAAACAAATAAAATCTTTAGATTAGAAAACTAAGAAATATTTAAAGATTTAGATATGACAGAACACCCAGAAACCCATGCTTCGCTGTCATCGTAGGGCACAATCCAGCAAGGCACTTAGATATATGTTTAGCTTTAAGCATGAAATCAATTCTACTGAAGTTAAGCTTTGCTGGATATGGGATATCTTATTCTGAGTTGTATTACTTTTCAGTGTCAGTATGCTGGCAATTTCCAGATCACAGTGACAGTTTTCCCTCTCACATCCACCACCAGCTTTCTTTTCACTCTTGAGCTGAACATTAACTTACACAACATTGTGACATACATTCCAAACTCAGCCAGCTAACTTTCGCAATGGTTAGCACAACAAAATGGCTACCAAATTTTACAGCAGACACTATGTGAACAGCTGCATCACAGAACTGTACTAATTGCAGAGAGCCAAGTACAAATCACTCCTTTTCTTGACTGGAAAATGGCAAAATTTGTAGTGTTTTTTCTTGAGCAAATTTTTTGTTGTATAGATGTGAAAGGCACTAGTCCGCTATTACTCGGCAACAGCCTCCTGAACTACTGGGTTTATCTGACATACAATTTGTCAATCAGCTCTTTCTTGGGCCATGCAGTTTATCTGAGTGGGTTGGTCTATAACTGCCATCTTTATTTATTTTAGCATATGGATAATGACTACACAGGGACTCTTTAAACTACTTCATATGATTATGTATCATCAAGGCCTTTATACAACATCTAATAATTCTTTGGCAAACGATACATCCCTTGTCATGCAGTGGTGTCAGGGGAAAATCCAACTAATATTAATTATAACATGGCATGATACCTGTCTCATAGCAGAAGATGCATATGAGATCACCTCATGAAACGCAGCATTTGAACTCAATATAAATTGTCTTGAAGTGGGTCTATGTTTTAGGGAGGGCTATAGATGATGAGAACAGCCATGTGATTTAAGGTCAGTATTACCTTCTGAGGCTGTTTCTTGTTACAACAGAATACACTGGTTTTCTAAAGCAGGTGATACTCAGCTTAGGCAGAATAATTCTAAATGTTGTCTAAAGGATTCATGGCATTAGCAAACACAGTTTCATGGATATTTGGCCTGGGGATCAGCTCCTCCTGAACAAGTTGGTGCCCATAGTCTTCTAAAGTTGCCTGGCTCAGAAACAGGAAGGTACAGTACAGTTTTCTAGGCCTGGCACTGTAAACAACAATGCCATCATTACTGTAAATTCAGCTGATCATTAGGCATTCAAAACTAAATTTTGGGACTACCCTTCTGTTGTGTAAAGACATCTGATCTGCCACTACTGTGCAGAGAGGAGCAAATGTTTGCTTGGAGATAGCTAGCTCTCCAAGCCCACTCAACAGCAGAACATGGGAAAAAAGCATTTACTCAGCCTCTCTGCTCCTTTCAGTTTCATATCTAAACCATCATCAGGTTTTTCAGCAGGCAACTGTCCTCCTGAAAGATAGCAGGAAGAGAATAAGAATAGAGAGGGATGCAGTGGCACAGCAGTATGCTGCACCTTCACAGTCTTTCTGCAAAGGAAGACTCAAAGGTGAACATGAATTCCATCTCCTCAGCTTTACACTGCAGCAAAAATATGTCTTGAATGCCTGGAAATGGGGTCACTGTCATACTTGAGATCAAATGTGTTTACTGTCGTGCTTGCCTATTCAAGAAAGCATTTTAGTAATTCTGTATTCGCTGTCATCCTTAAGACTGACTAGTTTAACTACATAACTACTTAACTAAGGTGAAAACCCCTAAATGGATACTAATACTGATCTTTGTGATAAAGTGTAAAGCAAATAAATATGTTGGGTTTTTTTCCTTCAGGATTACATTGAAAGGATCCAATTCATAAGAAAAAAAAAATCAACAGCAGAATACACTCTTTAATTTGTACCCAAATAATTTTAAAATAGCCTTAATTGTAAACACATTGCCTGGTTCAAACAGGCAATGTTAAACATAATTATTTCTTATACATGTCAAAATAAGGAACTTTGAGAAAGTGCTTATTTGCTAAGATTTTACAGTATGTTCTCATTGACCCAATAATGGGATTTTATACATAATCTTAAGTGGAAAATATTAATGTATTTAAAAATGCATCAACTGTTAGTTGATAGGTTTGTTTTGGTTTATAAACATTAAAAAATTAAAAATCTATGTATAAAGTTAACTGTGCTTCTTTAGAAACTTTATGTGATAATTCACATACAGCTTTAAAATATTTTTAAAGTTTAGTAGCAATTTAAAATATGCTGTCTCAGTGATTTGCAATCATATGACTGCTACAATGGGGAATATCACCCATCATTTTCATACTCTGGGGCATATCTTGCTGTCAATTACATCCAGAGTCATTCTTTAGATCAGATTTATGCTGGTAGCAAGGATATCTAAACCTGGCTTCCACTGGGGGTTCAAAAGTATATCATGCTTTAAAACTTGCATGCAATCAAAACAAAGACCGTATTCTCTTGACAGATTTGCTTTTGTGTAGGAGTTTCTCATCTGCACTGAGCGGTGTCTGATGCTCGTCTTCATTAAGCTTCTGGGTGTAAGGGTAAAATGGAGAAGAATACACCAGCTTCTTGACTGATGAAATAAGCTTCTTCCACCAATCAAATTAAATCATAATCAGGGTGGGTTTTTTTCTGACAGAAAGTCCATATTATGTTCAGATATTATACTCAGCTGATAACAATCACTGATAGTTACTGAGCACCCAGTTATATTATATTTGTTTAGTTTCGTCTAAATTTACACAATGGGCTTACAAGGGCCAATGCAAAGTTCTTCTTGTGGTGTAATATTTCACAAATGTTCATTTACATTTATATATACAGCATTCCTCATTAACGGTGAAACATATTTTTCAAGTATGAATTTCTGCATGTAATGCTCTTCTTCAGTATGCAGATATTCTTTTAGTGTGCATCATCACAAGTGATACAACATAGAACCATTTCCTCTTCTTTCTCTGCCACATTTTCATGTTCATTGAAAAGAGTGATAAATATTCAACACTGCCATCCAAAACTGTCGGTGCAGTTTCTCTACAAGCAGAGCACCTGAAGGGGGAAATGATGTCCTCAACAGTGCATGCCATGATATGTGCCTCAGACTTTCTAGTCCTGTAGTTGAGATATTTTAACCAAGCCAAGAAAAGTCCTAAATTTGCCTCTTATCCTCCCATGGAAAGTAAATGTCAAAGCCAAAAGAACTATAAAGTTTTTTCTCCTGTCTTCCTGCTAACCGTGGTGCTTGATTGTCTGCAAAAGGAGAATGAAAACCATAACAGAATGTCCCAGGAATGGATCATTTTAGAGTTCTGCATAAGATCCACACAGCTTTATGACTGAGCAGCGATATCCAAAGAGAAGGAAAATGCTTTGGTTGCCTTGAGCTACCATGTTAAAAGAAAGGTATGCTTTCCTTCCACACAGGTAAAAGTGCTTGATAGCTGATAAAGCAGGAACGACACTCAAATTACTGATGGAAAAAAGGTAGAAAGGTGAAATGCCTCCTGTCATTTACAGCACATGTAATCAGAAGAACTTCAGTCTGTCTCTTTGTTGTAGTTTAAAGTTCTTCTCGGCACATAGGTAAGTTGACAAAGGTGAAGACATTAAACTCTATCAATATAGAGAAACAAAGGAAAACAGCATAAAGAAACAACACGTAGATGCCCAATTTCCTGTCAAGTTTCCATTTATTTATATGGATTCCAAGCACCTGCAAGCAAACAAAGTATTAGTTAACAAAGCCCCAAAGGAGACTTTGGAAACAACCATTACAAGCTAAAAACCAGATTCTTTTGATTTGGATAAAATATATTCCCAGTATTTTATAGAACAAAAAGACAACATATGTTTTCCTGATCAAGAAAAGGAATGTAAAAACCCAAACTGAGAACTTGAACTCTGGTCTGACTCTCAGTTGTTCTAAATACTTTTACAAAATATTAAATGAACACACTTTAAGGCCCCTTCACATGTTCTTTGTGTAACTGAGAAATAGTCCCCTAAGTGCTCAGTTTCAGTCTGTGGTGCATTTTCAGCACATCCTAGTCAGGCAGCCCTTTCATTGATTCAGTATGAACTACAAGAATGCACCAAGTTACGTGAATGCCTTTCCCTGCAGTGCTCCCCTGCAGATCCTTTATGTCCCAGCAGTACATCAGCACCTAATGTTCATTCTCGCAAGAGAGCTTCAGAAGAGGTACTTTCTTTGATGTCTTGCTGAGGTCTAGAACTAAGGGGAGTTACAAGTTACAGGTAGCAAAGCAATGAAGTCCTCATGAAGGCATCTATTTTCAAGGGTGTTAAGTGCCTCTGATTTATCATTTGTTTTGCTCAAAACTCTCCACTGAGTTTTGCTGGGAGGGTCTGTGCAAATCAGGGCATCCAGCAGAACAAATGAGACAATAATAGATGCTTCAAACTCAGGTGATATGATTTCTGCTATGAAAAGACTCTTTACAGAAGAGCATGAACAGCTAGCACAGCAACACATCTGCGTAATCATCCCATTTTTTCCCAAGGTGCTGATTACCAGTATGCATGCAGCATCAGCAGATACAAACATCTACAGAACATCTTTGTTGTTTCACAGGCACTTTACAGTATAGCAGAACTGGGGATAAGAAAAGAACAGGCCCCCACAGTTTATGTATCAGATGCATTAGGAAGTTAGTGGCAGAGTGAACAGACCTCATCATTCTATCACTAAAATTGTGCACAGATGACGTGGAGTTTTGTAAGACCTAGTCATGCAACAGTGTGAAATCTCCAGTGATGATCCCCGTCTCTACAGAACCTCCACAGGCAATCAGTGAAAGACATTAGTATAAGTGGATATTTTTATACCTTTGGGATTTGATTCTTCCCACAGAAGGTTTCCTGGGAGTCAGCAGGATCAGACCTTAAGTACCAGCAAAATTGACTTTTGAAACAGAATTATTGTTTCACCTTTATAAGTCATGTGTTACAAAGTGCCTTATGCTGAGTGACATTTAGCATGCCTATTCTAAAGTCCTATTCTGTGAAGCCCTAAGGTTCACAGTCCTCAAAGACTAGTCTTCATTAAGGGTTTTGGCTACAGCATATGATTATTCCAGTCTGGTTTTAGAAATCAAGAGACAAGGGCAAAGAGTGATGAAGCACACCTGGGTCTCGTCCCAACATAAAGTAGAGACAGGCCTGAGGCATGCAGCTGGACACAGGAGCACAGAAGTATTGTTAGATCCCACAATTTCAACACTGCCACTGAAACCAATGGGACCAACACCACATGTCAGATTTCAGTCCTCACTGAGGACAATGGTACCTCTTCAACTCATGGTACTGCTAGAAGAATGATACTTCACAAGAATCGATGCTTCAGGGATAATAATTATTTTCAATCTATCCTTCTATAACATGTAAATAACTAAGAAATATTTTGCAATTGAAATATTGGAGACAGTCAAATACTTACAGTAAGTGCCACTGATCCTAGCAAAAGCGCAACTGAATAGACCAGTCCTTTGCTGTTTATCTTAACCTGTGGGAAATAGAACAGACATTTGAAATGCTCAGCATATAACTGTGCTTTGGAGATCAGAAATCAATGTACAGATTTATGATCCACCTTCCGTTTTGAATAGTGACTGAGACATTTTAAACTATGCAAATCCATAACAGATTTATCATCATGAAGAATGGGAAGATTAAGGAATCTAAACCAATGTATAAATAATCCCACCCCCATTAAAAAGAAAAAAAAAATCAGCACTTATAAAAGATTTTATGTTAAAAGATCATCAGGAGAGAGATATATGCTGTTATTCTCATCTTACAGACAAAAATACTAAGGTACAGGGAGACAGGAGTGCTTAAAGCTGTGCAGTGAAAAAATGACAGAGCATGAACAGATATCCATGGTACTATTTTTCTGCTATATAGTATAATGTGCTCCAGTTAATAAACTGGGAATTAACTGCAGCTTGTTGAGGGAGAATTGCTTCCTTAACTCCTGGCTCCTCCACAAAGAACGACACCTTATTTAGGAACCAATAACATGCTCAGCAGGTGGTTGTTTGGCTGTAAGGGTTTTTTAAATTTTATTTGCATGCTTTCCTTTTAGGATTTTTTTTTTTTAAGACATAAAAGGAACAAATTAAAGATTTGCCAAGTATACATACAGTTGATCCACAATCAATTGCCATGGTCTGCAAACCCCATGGAACGCCAAGTCCCACCAGAATATCAAAGACATTGCTCCCTACTGTGTTGGATACTGCCATGTCACCAAGGCCTGCAAAGAAAAAAACCAACTTTTTGGTAAAAAAAAAGTGTAAGTCCATTGCTTTGTGTACTAGAGGAAACTAAAAGGGAATTATTTGCATTGATCCAAGCCTCCTTGGACTGGCCAGAGTATCTGGGGTAGGGAGACAATTTCCATAATCTCTGCACACCTTCTGAAAGAAGTATGCAAAAACTGCTCACTCTTTACTATATCCTCCTTGTGTTTTGGATACCACACACCCAGTGAACCCAAGTTTAAAGCCAACTAAAAAAACAAGTCTTGTTCTAGGTAGCCTGCAACCACAGGGAACCTAGAGATTATGTACTGGATTTAGTATGTGGATATGTGGCCCTTATCTCATGTGAATGATGCTAGGTGATGCTGAAAAGAACCAATCAGATGGTAGTTAAAGACATTAGGCACTTCTGTGGGGCTTAACCAGCAATGATTTCACTTCAGGAACAATAAAAACCTACAGAAAAGGGGAAAAAAAATAAATTAGTGAATAGTGGTCAAGTCCAGAGGCATTACTCAAAATTTACTCC
>JBCJKH010022980.1:0-18037 GCA_039877255.1 Loriculus beryllinus | reverse complement strand
AAACCTACAGAAAAGGGGAAAAAAAATAAATTAGTGAATAGTGGTCAAGTCCAGAGGCATTACTCAAAATTTACTCCCAGTGTTCATCACTGGCTGCCATCTCATTCTGCACCAGTGTCAATGGATGTGAGGAGGGCAGAATTCTTCTCTGCCCTTGTTAATTTCCCTTAGGCACAGAGTGGAGACAGACACTATCACAGCAAGTACCATATCCTACTACAGGAAGCTGCTGACAGGAAGGTTATGCATTGGATCCATATTATGATGTGTTCATCTCTAGTTTTGAGATATTTGTCTGCAATCTGTCAGCAAACATCTCTCTTGAACACAAGTAGTGCAAAGTCCCTGTATTATCTTAAAGAGAACATGGCTTTTTTTTGCCAAGGCAGTGCTTACCTTCACTTTCTGAGGAAAGAATCCCTACACTAGTTTTGCCTAATACTATAGAACAACTAAACTAAAGAAGCAGTCTGTTTATTTAAAAATGTAACATTTTTCCTTCTGTTTCTGTAAAAATATGTTCACTTTAATACTACATATGGAAAACTAATTTAGTAGGAAAGCAGTTCCATTAAGAATAGTTCTTTTACTACTTTTTTGTGAGATTTTAACCTGGAATATGAAGTATTTAAAACACAGAATTCTTTTCAAATCAGGCAACATTTAACAGCACTACTCCTATCTCAAACTACAAAGGTGTGGCTTTGGGTACTCAATTTGTCACTTCAGAACCTTGTCTGCCAATGCTGTGTGCTGGAAGTCTCATTATCTGGGGGAAAAAAAAAAAAAAGACTCTGGAAATTGAAATAGTGGAAAAGAATGCAGTTAGGGCCTTGCCTTATTCTACTGTGGTACAGGAGCTCACACTGTCAGGTTTAATGCTTTTCTCAAGTAAAAAAGGATCTGCAAATAACCTTAATCAAAACTTAAGGATGCATGAGGAAACCTTTGACAATTTCAACTGCAAAGCTGACGAGGCCATAGCTGACATGTAGCTAAAACCCTTTTCAACTACTTGTATGTTCCAATGGGAAAGAGGCCTGCAAATGGATGAGAAGCATGTCTGAAGCAACATCACTTCTGCCAGATCCTCTTAAACCAATTCGCTTCCCTGGGTTTGAGAAGTCTTCTAGAAAGTTTTACAGTCAAGTGCAAGTCAGCATGTATTCTTCAATGCTGTTTTTAATAGCTGATATGCCTGCTTTGTCTACTATTTTTATCTTTTTACCCTGACTGATACATACCATGCATGGGATATCTGAGTTTTGAATGACCTTCAGAATGCTAGGGTGCGCCTAGTGCCAGTAAGCAAAGGATAACAGGACAGGGATTATTTTTTTGGTTCACGTTAAAGGCCAAAACACTTTGCTAATTATCAAGGCCCTGAAACAGTAAAAATAAAAAATAATAAAATAGCATTGAGAAATTGTGTGTACAGAGGAAGCAAATCACAGAGCATGCATGTAAGATTATAGTTATGCTACAATAGACAGTACCTTGTCTTGCTACTATTAAGCTGGCCATACAGTCTGGGACGCTTGTTCCTGCAGCTAGAAAAGTAATGCCCATGATCACATCTGGTATCCCAAGGGTGTATCCAATCACAGTCACCTGAACAGTAAGGAAAAGAGATTAACCTATTGTATTTGGACAGTATCCGCATTCCAATATACTTGTGGCATACTTTTGACTTTTGGTGTGGACTCTAACAGGATTAGACTCAGGATACTTATCCACTTCTGCAAATTAAATAATTATGGAATAACCAGGAGAAGTACACTGAAAAGTATGTTGGGTCATATTATTCAACATTTTATGAGCAAACAAAAAAGCTCCATTTGTGTACTTCTAATGGGACATATAAATCTTTTAAGGAGGTTCTATTTTCTCAAAAGGACTTCAACCAATTTGTCTTGTGATACAGGGGCAGGGATATAAAGAACTTGTTTTATCCCAAAACACAAAGAAGGAACTAGCTTCTTGCATGACTTCTGATATAATCCCAAAGTGAGCAAGTCTGGTTATACTGTTCCCTGAGAGTCCAGATGTAGCTTTAAAAGAGCTTAAGAAATAGCTGAAGCTTGTAGCAGAGTTCTTGGAAAGGACAGGGAATTGTATTTAGCTGGAACATCTGAAGAAGGCTGAAAAAGCATTAAGAAAAAGGGCAAAACAGACAGCTGAAAAGGAAAGAGTCTTTTGAGAATGAGAAGACTGAATAAGGGACAGCCAGCTGCTTCCCTGCTGAGACTGCTAAGAGCGGAACTCTTTAAGGCTCTGTTAGTTAGCCATTCTCTTATATGAGGAAAACTGAACCCTTCACCAAAGAAAATGAGTATTTTAGGAATGTTCTCACAAATCTTATTCTCAGGAGCACGTTGTAACTCGGAAATAGGAGTGGGCATGATTCTCCTGCTGCAAGTGGCAATGGGTATTGAGGTCTGCTTGCTACTTAAAAAAAACCATGCTGCAGACTTCATGAGCATCTCTCTCATTTGTGAAGGGGACCTCTAAACTGGAGCCAAGGTAAAGACCATTGCCCTGCAAAGGATATATGGTATGAAACAAATGTGTGGCTTTGGCACAATTATGCCAGGTAGAATGAGGGCTGGCGTATGACTTTCTCTAACAGTCTATGTTAAGAGAAAAGGATTAATTTACAAGGCAAAACTTACATAGAAAGTCGCAGAAAGCATATTGAAAACACAGTCTTTCATGAGAAGAAACAGAAATATAAAGCAGTCTGCAAATGCCTGATGAAGGTAGAGATGTTCTCCACCCAAAAATGATTCTGCAGGTAAGAAGTTCAGGAACAAAAACTCTTCCATATGCATGACTAGAAGAGTATGTGTGCATGTGTGTGCTTATATATACACACATATATATACACTATATATGTAGTCAGATATATATGACTATGGGTGTATATATATATAAGACTGTAATTTCTGATATGAAACCAGAGGAAGGTTTCTTTACTATATTTTCATTTGAAAGGCAAATGGGCATATAAATTCTTCAGCAACACATTTGACCAATCTACCAGTTATAGGTATATACAACTTTTTTGTTTTCCATCTTTTAGTGTAGAAAATGGTAACTTCCTATACTTCAAAAGTGTATCTATTTTTTTCCATCACAGAAACTATTTGATGAGCTTTCCTATTCATGCCTCTACTCTGAATGAAAATGGAAATCTGAGAAACTGAAAGAGGGTAAGGTAAACAAAAACATGAAACCAAACTTGCTCAAATCTTCAAGTGAGTGTGCTCCTGAACTGACAACAATTTACAGATCTACACCTGATAGACTGCCAAATTTCTAAAGGAGTCTCAAGCTAGTAAGAGTTAAACGTTTTCATTTAAACTCCCTTTTAGTAGTAGGATGTGAATATCCACATTCTCTTGAAAATCATGCTGGCACCTTTCTGTACTGTAATGGGCCAATTACTTGTGCAGAAAAGAGCTGCAGAAAGCTAGAATTATAATAAGTACAGTATGAGCTGAAGACACTGCACTACAATTACATGCCTTTCTTTTAAAATAAATGCACACAAAAAAATCTATAACCTATTTCAAGATGCACATTTCACCCAGTATGGGAAGTCCTGCTGTATGCACTTACCATCCACACCATGAAGTATGAGAACACAGCGATCCAGAGAGTAGATAAGATGAACGTCACCATAAAACACCTCTCCCAGCGTGGTTTGCTGCAGTTTGGAATGGTGCAAAAGAGCACGAATATCAACGGCCATGTCACAATCCATTTAACTTTGTTCATTTTTCCATCTGTAGGACAAAGAAAGAACCAGTTTAGCTTTCCCATCATTATCTCACACCGAGTTACACTTCTCTGAACACAGCAAATGATCCCAGAAGGATGTTTACAACTATGCATGTCATCAGCTCATTTTCCAGTATATCTTTCATCTGTACTTGGTCTTGTTGTTCTCAGCTCTGCATGCACATCCAGAATCTTACAGTTAAGCCTGCCAAAGTCTATGTAAATCCATGAAAGAATTACAATGATTTAAAAGCATTAAAAAAATATTTAAAAGCATTGGATGATTTGAAACCCAAATTTAACAGTCAAGTTTGTTGCTCTTTTAAATACCCGTATTACTATTCGTTCAACAACAATAATAACCCAACAAAACCCCCACATCAACAATAAACCAAAACTTAACTCCCTCCTCCTCCAAAGGCAACAAAACCCCCCACATCCCTCATCTTTTAAAAAGGAAGATGAAAATCTTATCACGAAAATAACCTGTATCTTCTGTGCAGCAACAGAAAACACAAGCATAGACCCAGCCTATGAAGACAATAAACTTGTTTTGCATGCCTCACTGTGATCACTTGTGCAGAACTTTAAACTGGTACTTAGGAGATCTATACTTGCTAAGTCTCTCCAATTGCATATAGCCCCACTTTGAGATGGTCTCTTATCCTCTATGAAAGGAAATGAAAGATATGACTCCCGTCATAAATCAACTAGTAAGAAATATCAGAGAACCGTCATTACTGAAGACAAGTACACTCCTCACTTAAAAAAACAAAAGTCTTGTAAATACTCTCAATACTCTCTCAATACATAAAAGAGAATTATTTTATAATTAGGTCATAAATAAACAGTGCACTTAAATTTATATGTTTCATCAGGTATCCTGCAAGTAGGATAACAAATTTATGAGGCTAAACCAGAGTATCACAGCCAACAGCATGGTGGGGTTTTTTTGATTTTTTTTTATATTGTTTTAGAATTATGGTAGTAAGGATTTCCACTGATAAAGATGTGCTGCAATTAATAAAATATGCCATTTTGAATAAAATGTTGATCGCATTGAAGAAAATTATCAGGTACATCTTCCAGTGAAGTTATTTAGCTAAAGGCAGGTAATAATCAGTGACAACTCTTACCAGTTTCAACAGCAATTTTCTTTCAGCAGAGATATTGGGATTTAGGATTTGGTTAACAGAAGGTTTTGTCAGTGAATTTAATTTGATTGAAATCTGTCCTCTGGACCAGTGTGCACCAAATGCAATGAAATAAAATATTAACATTTAAAAATTAGTAATACCTTTGTGATTTATGAAGCTCCTTACTAGTCTAATATAAGCTGGTGAGTCTAAATGCAAGTCTTGTATCATTCACTTCGGTAAGCTAGTACTAAATTGTCTTGCTTAAACTATGTATCAGCTTCTTAACTTGAGATTTGCTTGTGAATTATGAGATTCCATCAACTCACCAGGAAATCTTAGCCTAAGTTTGTCTCTCTATTCCCATTTAGATTGTGGCTGTGGAAATTCTAACACACAAAACTACTGAAGTCTCTTTGGGTCAATTCTAACTCTAGGATTGACATGTCACTGGGGATCTCTTACAGATTTTACAGGGAAGTCCATTTATCCCTCTGGTTACATATACTGCTATACAGATTCTTAAAACAGTTATCTTTCATCTCTTCTGTCCAGAAAATGACATTTCTTAGCTCACATCTCACTTTAGTTCTGTTAACAAGGCTATAAATATCCTATGGTAATTTATATACCCTCCTGTTTAATTTGTTACAGTCTGGATCATTAAAAGGCTCCTAGCTAGTTAATTTGTACTCTTTGTCTACCCAAGTTGTTAAGCTTGGTTCATAGTCAAACAAGTCAGCATGGCCTAGGCTAGTAATTTCCTTATTGTGCAATTCCAAATACAGGGTGGGTGCGTGACTGTTTGACAGGAAAAAATCATGGATCTGATTCTGATCTGATGAGGGTGTAATCTGACTTCAGTGCCGCTACAGATGGGAGATTCGATCCCATTTCTCTTTTGCATAACATGAATAAACATGCTGGGGAATATGTCTCTTGTCAGGCATCCTGTCTAGTGCCCTGAATTACTTAAACAAATGTTTAACTGTGAGAATTCACAGTGCCTCGCCACTAGCATTGCTTGCTCATTTCCAGGAAAATCAAAGTATTAGTGGAGGAGGGCTTGCCTTTCCCTTATCTCTGCTCAGTTTGAGTGGATGTTGTCAGATTATAATTCCTGGCTCTATTAGTGGTGATACTTCATACACACTACATGATGAGTTTGAACTGATTTTTACAACTAGATGGTTTGTGGAGTGACATTTTCATTTGCTACATGGCAGCCTGGCTTGAGACTTTGGGTAACAACAGTAATTTTGGGGTTTGCTGGGTTAACAGAGAAGCTGCCTGACCAATGAAACCACCATGAAATTAGCCAATGAACCACCATGGCCAAAACAGCCTGCTTGACACACTTTACATTGGCTTCTATTTTGTGTCAGGGTTTGCTAGCTTTTACAAATTAAATTTTAATAAAGCCTTAAGTACATATGGCCTTAGTTCTGCCTCAGGCCACTTTCTTCAGCTTCCACTTGTGCAGCATTCAGTGCTAAAGAAACTTACCATTCTGCTTACTTTGGTAGTTGTGTAAGAATTTAGTAAGTTTAGCAGCACCCTCAACAAAAAGAGAAAATAGATGACTTCACTCATTTCACCTGCCTTAGATGAATGTACAAACAATAGACAGCTTGAGAATTTTATTATTTTTCTTTTTTTTTTTGGTCTTTTGAAACTACTTCTTGTCTTGCTGCTGTTTTAGTTTTGACCACCCACTCTAAAATAACCATTAAAATGATTTAGTGACAAAATTCATTAAATTGGGATATGCTTTTAGTTCATGACAAATTATGTTATGATTGTTGCCCAGCTCCCTAGTACATCTGCAAGGAAGAAAATTACCATCCTCATTAAGGCTATTATCCAATAAATAGCTGTTCTGCAAAAACAAACAGTCCCATTACAAGACTTTAGCTTAGTTTTTTTAATAGCAGTGTCAGCCACTCCTGTGAGCCCTGGGCCTGAAAGCTCCTGCAGCAAACCCACATAGCCGAGGAAAGGTGTATTTTGTTTGTTGTACCCCCCATAACAATAACGAAAGAACACTGCTTTATTACAGAAAGCAATGTGGGTCTATATTCTGTTCACCCTGCTATAAAACAGAAAGATGAGGGGTTTTGCATGAAATTGTTTTACTTCAGAAATCTATTTTTCTGTTTCTCCAGGTATTTGTTAGCCAAGCATGCCAAGCATTTCAAAGAGGTATCATTACAGGAAAGCCCAATTACAATATTTCTGAAAATGAAGCAGCAGCCCTACAACAAAGAACCCTTTGCTAATTTCCAATATATTTCTGGGCTTGTCATCTTTTCAGATGTTATGCTCACAATAATTACTTTCACAAACAAATAGTGTCCTGGTGAATAAAGTCAACAACACACACCAGGCCATGGAAAGGAAACAAATATTTCCTTAAGGCACCAAAGAATGTACTTTTTACAGGAAAAACAATCACTGTCCTCTGTATCATTCACACAGAGTTGAGAGGAGCTCAGTATGAAAGTATGAAACTAAATTTATGTTTTCATTTAGATCAGGAGCATACCCTTGAAGCAACCCTAACGATTCTACGATTCTATAAAACTGATTGTCCCCATTTACTGTATTTTGGTTTGCAATTTACTGTATTTCAGTACGCAAAATAGAGCAGCCTTGTTTGTATCACACCAATGAGATTCCCTTGGTATAAAGCTGAACCAGAAGCAGAAACTTAGAAGTGCTCCAAATAATGAGCATTTAGGCCATGGGGCCAAGCTAGTGCTAGTCTAAAACAGACCTTCCAAATGCATGTAGTGCATATATAGCCTACATGTCCTAGTCAGTAAGTGTCATTGTTTAAGTGCAGTCAGTAACCCACGCAGCCCACTTGCTCACTCCTCCACTTTCTCCCCCCCACCCCGCTCCCGGAGGGATGGGGAGGACAATCTAAGGAATGTAACCCCCACGAGTTGAGATAAAAACAGTCCAGTAACTAAGGTATAACACAAAACCACTACTGCTGCCATCACTAATAATAATGATAAGGAAAATAACAAGAGAATACAATACCACCAGTCAATACCCAGCCTGACCGAGCAGTTGACTAGCCCTTCTGGGTAACTCTCAGTTACATCCTGGGCACGACGTGCTATGGTATGGAATACCTCTTTGGTCAGTTTGGGTCAGGTGTCCTGTCTCTGCTTCCTCCCGGCTTCCCCTCCTCCCTGGCAGAGCATGAGACTCAGAAAGCTCTTGGTCAGAGTAAACATTACTGAGCAGTAACTAAAACCATCAGTGTTACCAGCGCTGTTCCCAGGCCAAAAGTCAAAACCACAGCACTGCACCAGCTTCTAAGAAGGAGAAAAAATGACTGCTACTGCTGAACACAGGACAGTAAGCTGCATAGAAAATACTTTTTGTGAGTTTAGACAGACTGCAAATACGCTGGTCAGGAGTCAAACCTAAGTTACTGAAGTTAAATTTGACAGCTTTTCCATTTAGCCTTCCTTTTACTTCCTGACAGTCCCTTAAAGATACCCTCTCCACACATTAGCTACTTCAGAATACACCTAAATTTTCTCACATGAAAAAAAAATTTCCTTACATGAAAAAATTAGCAGCTGACTGATCTAAAAAAAAAAAACTAACGTTCCTGAAAAGCATGAATCCAATTAGCACACAGGGTTTTCTTTACTGTACTGTTATGAATTCATACAAATGTCTAATTTAAGGTAACTTGAAAAATAGAAAAGTTTTTCTCTAATTTAAGTCTATCTGCAAAATGAGGACTTCCTGGAGCTTACTATTAATTTCTATTTTTCTGGAGCTTTTTACTTTTGACAATGGTAAACTTTGAAGAAAAATAAGGCATATCCAGGCTGGTCTAGGAAGATCACTGCTGCTGCAGATTTTTTTGTGCTCCACCTTATGATTTTTAATTTCCTTTCTTATATTTTTAAATCTCTCACGATTTTTCATTTTAAAAGATAACAAACTGCACCAAACCCAAAACAAAACAAATCCAGACAAAAAAAAACCAAACCAACAAAAGACCCCACCCATTTTTCCCCCAGGCTCTATATTTACAAAGATGTATTTACACCCACATATGATTACCAATATTCATTCAAATTTCAACTTGAAAATGTGTAACTGTAACATACGTACCTCCACACTGGGAGCTATGTAGTAACCCAGGCAGCAAGTAAATTTCTGATACAAAGTGCTGCTGCTTGTCAGAGCGGAGACTGACTAGAAAACTTCATGTATGTATATTAGCCAATCTGAAAGCCTAATTTCTGAGCATGTGCAGTATCCAAAACACAACAGAGGAATATAGATTTTTTCTCCAAGTATGGGACTCAACATAGAAACAACTGAAATAAGTAGAACAAATAAGATTAGCTGTGAATTTTCCATTAGAGTTATTTTCCACTTCCAGTGCCTTTGTTGCAAAATGTAAGAATTATGCAAAAATGGTATTAATTTGCTGTTAGGAAAATTAACATAGCAGCTGCCCCTCTACTTCCTGAAAAATACTTACTGACTTCAGCTCTGCAGTTTTCCTTAGGAACTGTGGAGGCAAGAGATTCTCTTGTGTTACCACACTAGAGACAGGCAACACAGGGTGTAAAGGGGTATCCAAGAAGAGCCAGCCTTTGTCAGCCTTCTAATTGGCAGCTGACGTATTAAAACATTTTTATCGCAATTCTCCTGCAACAGAGCTTTGGAAACAATTCTTGTTTTCTGTGGAAAACACCGACATTTTGCTTCTCATCCTCATCCAAACCAGACTATTTTCCAACCTACTGACACTTTTCTTGGAAGTTCAATTTTCCAGAATGTAAGATCCAAAGTCTAGACCATGAGATCCATCCAAAACAACTCAGATTTCTATTTTCAGCCTGAACCTTTACCACACTTTGCATATTTGGATTCATGTCAATAATTTCCTTTTAAAGACACATTTTTGGTACAGCAGGAAATGGTCCAGAAAAAAGAATTTGCTTCACTCTGCAGAAAAAAACCTTTTCTCTGAGTTATTATAGGTTTAAGACACAATGATATTCAACAAAAATAAAATGTAATTGAGCAGAGGTACTCCCCATATATTATTAACTTGGTTGGATTTTGGCATGGTTTATTTTGTATGTTTTAAACTTGTGGTCTACTTTATCCATTTTTTTTTTTAAGCGAGAACTGGGATTTCTAGACTTCCTCAAGTCCCTCTTTGTTCCTTCAGAATGAAGCAATGAATTACTGAATTAAATCCTTGCCCACTTCTCTTCCAGTTTATCCTGTGTATCCTCCTCCAAGGCAGAGCACAATCACTACTCTTCTGGAGCACTTTTTCAAGTTTAGGTTCCTACAAAAGGAGTCTCATCCATGAGCTCCAAGAACCCAACATAAATTGAAGTGCAATACATGAGGACAACAGTGAAATGTGCCTCAGAACTTTCACACTTATCTTGTGAAATAAAATTCTAACGCACCATTATACAGGCAGTGGCAAGAAGAAAACTCCTCAAAAGAAGCATTTTGGAATACTGCAGTTAGGTCCTGTTCTGAACTATTTTCTTGGATGAACTTCTCTCTTGCAACATCAAAAAAAGTTATGGAAACTAGCTCTCTTCCTAACTCAGCCACTCAAGTGATGTTTTGAAACTGGCAAAAGTACCATAAAGCAGGCCAAAAAAGAGTCTGAAGCAACTATGAGGAACAAAAATTCACAATAAATCTTATGTCAAATACATTAGAAGCAGGAAGTCTGCTGGGTCCACTAGCAATCAGAATATAAAGGAGCACTGGCAGAAAACAGGGCCACTGCAGAGAAGCTAGAACTCTCTGCTTCAATGTTCGCAGAGACAGAAAATGTAGAGGATTCAATAGTTCAAGGCTCTTGAACACGTGACAGTAAATGGAATTTAAGCATCCAGTAAGAGCTGCACAGAAGTGCTTTCCTAAGTTTGGGCTCTAAAAGACTACTGAGCTGTGGAAGGGCTTTTACACACCATGGTGTTGTCAACATATGCCTGCTCAGTTTCATCCTGTTTTATTCTGATCTCTAGCGGTTTTTTTAAGTTTAAGCTCTGTTTCCAAACAACTGTATAGTAATTGAATTGTAAAGCATCAAATAAGCCTTTCTCTCGGACGATAATCATCATAGCCTAAAGGTTAGGTCAAGAAAGAAATTCCAAGAGTATGTTTCTTCCCACACAGAAACCAAAGGCAAAGGCTGGTTTGTATGATTCTGTATGTAGTTTCCATAAAAACTGTGCTGTCTCTTGTTTCAAGATGGGCCAGAACCACACCCTGGAGGTGAATCTCTCTGGATGGCTGACATATGGGATCTAGGTTGGATGGTGTAGTTTGAGACTGTTTTCATGCAACAATTTTATCTTCTATTTCTGTGTGCTAAGCCCTACATTTACTGCTGAGCACTGCTGTTGATAGATGGTAAAAGAAAACAATAAGCAAAACTGACAGACGGCAAATGATTGCTGGAAATCATTCAGAGATGATGCAGTGCTTTAAACTTCACTTACATTTATTTCTGTTTCAGGAAAAATTTGTTCCTGTAAAAGGGTCTAGAATATGCAATTTGAAGGAAAGTCAAACCCCAAAGTAGGTTAAAAAAAATAAAAATAAAGGTTACTACAGGACAGCACAAAAAAAGGTCTGGACCAGTTCATAGCCATTTCTGCTGCAGCTCTTGAAATACTGTAGTGAGTTTTTTACTCACTTACTGCAAGCAGCTGACTTCGAAGGTCATATTGGAAAGTGAAAGCCTATTCTTCATAGAACTCTGTATAGTACTGAAAGAATAAACGAACTTATGATCTTTAGAAAATGTATGTGCCTTATTCCTGGCCTGAAAATATACCAAAAGAAAACAGAGGGGATTCTGGGAAAATGTCTGCAACACTTTTTCCCTAAAGCCAGTTTTAAATGTCAGGGGGTATTTTTTAGGCTACTGATTGTGACACAGTACTTAAACAACAACAGGGCATAATGCTGGTACTTTCCATTTTTGCCAAAGTTATTGAAGTGGTACTTCTGAAAGTAAAAATAAAAGAATTCTCCCTCAGAATACATGAGTTAAGCAATGAGAACCCAACCAGTAGATAATCATCTTCAGACAACAGAGGTAACAAAACCTGAATACACTTATGAGGATTTTAAACAATCACATTACCACTTTTATGCAACTTGTTGAGTTCATGTTGAACTTTTGTTCCATTCCAGTATGAACTGTACTATCACTGGTTCCTATTTGGAATGTTACACCTCAATTATCCCTCAGGACTTTCTCAAAGATGCAGAAAAAATGCACTCAACAAAGGCCAGTGGACTAACTAATAACTCCTTCCTTTGTCCAAAGCATTTTGCCCATTGTGACTATCACACACTTAGGAAGCTCTACCCTGAAATCTATTTCTTATTCACCAAGAAGCTGTCTGAGTCTTGATCAAATCCAAGTATGGTCCCCAGCTAATGTCTGACACGTTAAGATTTCTGCACTGTCCTGGAATGTAAGAAAAAATGTATGATTGCACTGCCCTAATTAGAACTCGAATCCAAAAACTTGTTAAAAATAACTCAGTTAAAAAAAAAAACTCTGCTAACACGTGCACTGCATTTTTAAGATGGCTTGCACAAAACTTTTTGGCTTTTAGAAGATGTTTATTACTGCTACTGTTATTATCGTCAACAACATGTTCATGTGCACAGGCATACTGCTGTCTTGCATCCATCTATGCCAACATAAAATAAAAACATTTTTTTCATTATTACATAGATTATCAGGAGCCCATCTAATGTAATGGGCCTATCTTCAGTGAATCAGTTAATTTCCATTCTTCACCCCACATGAAAGTCCATAACTGCTCAATGCAAGAAGCCCCTGTAAAAGCACAGTAACACATGAAAACATGACTTTATCTAGTCTTTGAAGAGTATGCTTTTATGGTTGTTCAGTCACCAACATCTCTTCTAACAGGATAGCAACTGAAACAATAAGATTTCAAAGAAATTTGAATTATATACAACATGGAAAATTATTACTTCTTTTTCACTGCATGTGACATTCATTTATGCCAAATAATATTTGTGTTAGCAGTAACTGTATGACAGACATCTACTGACTACATGTCTGTAAGGGGGATCTAATCTCTGCTGCCTAATCTCCAAAGCATTTGGAGGAAAGTCAACCTGCAATGTGTTAAGGGCACCAACATAATAAGGTTGGTTATATAAAGCCCTTCACACCACAGAGTTTCCAAAAAATTCCAGAAGGTGAATATTATTACCTATTGCTAGTCTAAGAATTCTGAACACTGTCAAAGATATTGAACACTCTTTCTCTCCCTAAACCTTTCTTCTTCATCCAAGAAGCCTCCCCTACAGTCACTAAATCAAGTTCTTATACATTTACACACCTAGCCTCTGGCCTAGCAATCTCTAGAAGGTCATTATTAACTGTTGACTTCAAAATTATTAACACTGCAGTGCTCAATGGGTTGGTCTGACATGTTTTTTAATATAAACCTGCCTTACCTGCTCTCCCTTTGCCTCTGGCAAACCAGCACTTCTACTGTTATTGTGCACAATAGCTGGAAAACACTTTCCTAATATTGCCTTTTAGCCACATAGCCTCCAGTTCAGTTTTACTGTTATCAAATCCAGCCTTCAGGGAGTTAAATCAATCCACCTCCTTCTCTCTCCCCGCATACATCCTCTTTTCTTACAACCCAGTGTTTGGCATTTTAATTATCTTCTGCTTCCTTATTATAAACACCTGTAAAGTAAGACTTACCTGGCAATGAAAAGGGAGAGAGATTGTCCTGTTCATTTTCCTCCTCTTGGTTCACCACAGGGATGTTCCCATTTTCAATATTCTCATGTCTCCTATTCTGAAGTGGTTTGCTTGAGCCATTGGCAGACTGGATTAACCGCTGACGCTGCACAGTGTCAAACACAAAACTGCCATAGTTTGGAAAATAGTGACTTTGTTAAATCTGGGTTTTGCTGCCTGTCCAGCTTCAGTCATGTGAGCTGTGATGCTTCTCCTTCCAAGCAGCAACAAACAAATCTGTCTGTGGCCTACCTGTCTTCATCAGGCCAGTGTTGACCACCCACCTCAAAATTCCTGGCAGAAGTTTTTTAGGCCATGATGGAGAAAGCTGTGATATCCATCCTTCCAACACCATGTTTTAATGAGCATGGTTATTCTGCTTCTCACTCAACAGTTCTCACTCAAACCAGCAATAGCACTATAATCCAGTGGTAACACTCAAGACATTCCCGCACTAGTAGACCTGGCTTATGAACGACTCACTACTCAGAACCTCTCCTGCTCAGATCCAACTGTCCTCCCTCCTTCTCATCCCCATTCGTTTAGGTTAATGTATAGGTCTTACTAATAATTCCAAAAGCAACCCTGGTGCCCTTGTCTGAGCATATACTTTCATGAAGCTCTTAACTATCCCTGGAGACTGCTACAGTTCCAATAAACAGTACAACAATTACAGGGACAGGTTTAAATGTCCGCATATTTTCCCAATAATACACTGGAGAATGTGAAATGGAAGAGTAATTTCCTTTTATTAAAAAATGTATTTTTAGTTTGCACAGTTGAAAAGCATTCTTTTTCATGACAAATTGTTGTAGCTTCCTAAAAGTGTTCTGAAATGCCTTGAAAAACAAAGTTAGTGCACAACATGCAAAAAAATCTGAATCTAGTATTAACACACTGTAGTTTATTTAAAAATAGAGAAAACTTACGTCTGAATACTCTGCAAAACTTTGGCAGTGAGAATAGATAAGAACATACATCCAAATGGTCTGGTTTAAAGAATGCTTTTTTGCAGATATTGAACTAGGAAGTATCAGTGCACATATCCATTAAGAAAGAACGTTTTGCTGACCAGGGAATTGCCTTCACAGAAGAACTTTTACAGAGCCAACTGCTGCTATATGCCCTTTCTGATCTTCTGCTCTTGACTGTATGCCACCAAGCTGACTTCCTAATAAACATTTCACTGGTTTACTCTTAAACTGGACTTTTGTTATAAATATATTAGTGCTGCTCTCTTTCACTGGACTATTCACAGTGCTGGGAAGACACACTGTGTTGAGACATCCAAATTCTAGGAACTTCCTAAAGCTGTATTTCCTAAACTGCCGAAATGATTTTATTTATGAGAGTAAAAACTTCTCATATTTCACATTTTAGGGAGCAAAGGATAAATTCCTGCTTTCATAGAAGTCAAGGTTGGAAGGTCAAAAAATTTCACCCCAGTATTTCATACATGCTCAGAACAGTGTCACAGGGCCAGTCCTGTCACTTCAACTGCAGGATATGAAAAAAAGCAATAACAGTAAAGGTGGTGACAGTACATCAAGTTAGAGATAACAAACTGTCTAGGGCAAATTCCCCTCATAAAAATATTTTGGTTCATTTTAATTTTGAGCTGAAGACTACAGATAAGACTAAGAAGGTAGGCAAATATCTGATGTGATCCTGAGGTGCTGCTAATGTAAGAGCAGTTCTTAAGAGATTTTTGCTTGTCCATTATTCCTGTCTTAGCCTGACCACTTCTGTGATGATCAAACCCAATTCTTCTGCTGCAGATAAACCCCAAATGTGTTCACATACAGACACACACAGGCTGAAATAAGCATCTTCTGGATGGGAAATAAGGAACTCCCTTCTTGGTGACTGCCTTCCCGTTAAGATAGGCAGCACTGCCAACTAGAAATCCATCTTCAAATCTGCTGTGACACAGCTTTTAGAGAAAGACGTAACTATAGCACATCCCTAGGAACATGGGAGAATCTGCACTCCAAAACAGCTATGAACATGGCTCTTTAGCTACCCCTCTGCTCATAGCAACTAATTATTTTCTTAAAGAACCTACCTCGTTAATGATAAGACGGCTTGCCATCCGCATTCTCGTGCGTGGTCCAAATTTATTTGTAATCATAATCCGTAATCCAGCTTCAGGGAACCGATATTTGGGGGGACTGGAACAGATGATCTCATCCACCATCACAACACTGTTTTTGCCATATTGCTGCATCCCCTTCACTAATGGTCACAATGGACAAAGTTAGTAGTGAACTGATCTTACCATGCTTCCCATCATCCAAAGTCGTTCTGTTTAGACTCAAAGGGAGTAATATTCAGTATCTCTAACATGACCAGATTTGAAACAATGATAAAAAACCAATTGCCAAGAACAAACGTATTAAGTAAGCCTTTGTTAAGATAAAGGAACTTGTACAAAGGCTACAAGTTTTGTTCTACTGTGTTAAAAACACAGAGAAAAAAACTTATATTGGGAATCAACACAAGTACAGGTAAGGACTTTCAGAGTTTAAAAACAAGCCAGCATTCTCACAGCTGAGACAGACTACACACAGCAAGAAGAGCAAGGCTCAGCAGACAGGAGACATACCCATGTGGTGTTAGAAAGCAGTGTAGGAAATATACATATGACTTTATAAACATTAATTACTACATGGAAAAAAAACAACCAAAGTTCTTTGATGCTTGTTTTCTGTTTGCTTAGCTTCACCCCACCCACTCCCCTTTTGTGTTAAGTTACTTACATTACGAAGAAGAAGAGAATTTAGAAGGTAGAAGTGCAAGATAATTATTAGTGCATGATTCCAGTCAGGAAGCAAAGGAAATCTAAGAAAATATTCAACTCAAAGGAATTAAAATGGACCTATTCTAAACACACAGAAATCTATATTGTTAGTTTTTTGCACTGTTACAGTGTTGAATTATTTTTTCAGGAAGAAGACTGGATCCATGCATGCAAGTAAATCATACCATGCAATAAAGGCTCTGCTGTCTCAAGCAACTTCTAACGTTTGAAGTTGAAAAAGTATATCCTTTCATTATCATTCAACAAGAAAAATCAAGCCTAGAAATCACCAGGAGACAGCTATATCTTTTACCCTTTGGCACTGGAGTGTCTTCCTTTGTTTCACTACAATGAAGTTTCAATGAGTACACTGGAGTCACCTGAAGCGTCATAAAGAGATCTTTGGTTTCATAAAGAAATACGTCCTATTTAAAAAATCCACTCTGTGGCTTTGTCTTGCAGGAGAATAGAACTAGTAGTAATTTTGCCTTTGGTAAACATAAAGGAGCAACTAACTTCCCTTCACCCCAACATCTAAAACAAATTAACCTTGCTGAGGACTATAGCTCATGATGCAAAGAAGGAGCACATCCATTCCAATGACTATTAAGAGTGTAGCAGAATATCTGTGAAGGAATATGTAGCCAGACACTTTTCCTAGGAACCAGTCCTCATAGAAGAGGTCCTCAACCACAGTAGCTTAACATTTGCTTTAGTTAAAAAAGAAAAAGAAAGAAATGTTTGACAGCAATCCTGGTAAGGCAAAAAAGGCCAGGTATCTTTTCAACAGTTTAATCAGATTAACTGCTTTCAAGTGAGTTTCTCCACCAAGGTCTCAAAATGCTTCTTTATCTTACAGTATCATGAAAAAACATCAAAGCACTGCAGTTACTCTGGAATTATTTCTTACAGCATGAAGGAGACAGTGACCAAATATACTGTGCTTTGATGAAATACCACGATAAAAAAAGAACCTCAGCAGTGGTGTAGAATACATCACTATAAAAAAACAAAAACAAAAACAAAACAAAAACAAGCAAACAACAAAAAAAAAAAAAACCTTACACAAAAAAAAAACAAACCAACCCATAAAACCCCAAAAAAAACAAACCAAAAAGACAAAACCCCCAGAACAGCGGTTATGATCCCGTTTCACTCCCTATGCCCATACACATACATACGTTGGCCCTATATGGTACAAACAGTCTCCACCTAAAAATCACAAAAGTAGTTTTCACAAATGTGAGAGAGAAGAGCCCTTTTGGCTTCTCCTTTGTGATATTCCTTAGAAAAACACCTTCTGAGAACGGCTTTTCCTTTCAACAATCTACCTAAACTTCCTGCTCACCATAAAGTGTCATCACTAACAACCCTGTCCCTGTCAAAATCAACAGAAAACTTCTTGCTGACTTAGAGCTGACTCTTGACCAGGTCCTCAGAAACCCAGTTTTCTCAGGAGCTGCTGTGTTTAGGCAGAAATCGAAC
>JBCJKH010022978.1:0-13763 GCA_039877255.1 Loriculus beryllinus | reverse complement strand
CCTGCCCATGGCAGTGGGGTTGGAACTAGATGATCTTAAGGTCCTTTCCAACCCTAACTATTCTATGATTCTATGATACCACCAGACCCTATGTCAGGTGCATGCCTATTTTGACACAATCAGTGAAATACTGGTTTAGCAGGGGAGGCTGTTGGGGTTGGAGAGGTGGCTTTTTTTTTCACATATTTACATTTATTAACTCACACTACCATGGTTCTGCCTCCTTCCTTGCTGCCCCGGAGTTTTGGGCAGTGTGACATATATGTGCTGTGCTGCACTGCTTCTAGCTCTGCCCTGGCTGCTTAGATCCTGCAGTAGATACTTCTGGCTCTACAATTGCAGAATCAGAGTTTGATTGAAAGTGTATGTCAGTCAGGTCAAGGTAACATGAAAGGAAGAATTAATTCTAATGTCTCCTCTGGGCAGTGTAGAATTATCCCCATTTCAAAGGTATTGAAACTGAGGAATAATTTGCTGATTTTTCACCCTTGTTCCTTCTGTTTTGTTTTTCCTAACACTCACTTTGTTGCTACATCCTTTAGTGGCTCTCATTGCCTCCTCCCTTGCTGTTATCCCTGCTGCAGTACGTGCTTGAAAGGATAAGAAAGGATGCTGCCTGTGCTGGAATCAAATATTCTCTCAAAGGCTTAAAATCCTGTAGCCATGTCTATATTGGATGCTGCTGTAATTATCCACAACAGAGACCACACCAGGAGCCAAGAAAGAAGGCAGCTGGGTGTTTTAAGAACGTTTAAACATACTGAAGTATATTTCCACTGGGAGCAGAAGGGAAAGTGTTAATCTACATTTCTCCATTACTTCTTGCCCCAGAAAATAGTTCAGTTGTAGACTGCATAATAATTTTTAATCACGTATTTCCTCCAACTCTTACCTGTGGGAATATACCCAAAATGTAATCTCATATTTCCCAACAAACAGTGACTGAATCTTTCTTTGTTGTCTCATGACCTTTAGAGGCTGTAAGCCTTTCAGACAGCCCTTTCTCCCTCCCCCTTCCCTCCCCCCTGCTGTACAGCCTCTGTTCTTTTTGCCTTTATTTCAATGTCTACAGCTATAGGTTTGGATTTATGAGGATTTATGTTTTATTCTGTGCTTCTTCTTGGTATTTTAAGTCTTGTAACTCAGACACAAAGCACTGGAGAGAGAATCTACAGAAACAATGTGCAGTGTGAAAAGGGGGACCCTTTTCCTTGCGAGGCTTCACATCTTCGAAGATGTGGATAGTGGGTTTTTTTGTTCCCTGCCAGAGGGGGTACTGACCCCTTGACACAATTCATAGAGGCAATAAGCAGAGTCATGAGGCTGAGAGCTCTGGGTAGCAAAGAAGTCATTAGCACAGCATATAAACTGCTGGCAGTGGGTCTCACTTCCCCCTCCTGCATGTCATTCTATCTCGCTTGCTGTCAAATCCAACAATGTGCTCTGCAGGCCCTTCTTTTCAGTGAAGGGGCTGTTTGTTTTCTATGCTGGTCTGTTGATGCTTTTTTTCTCCTTGTTCCTTGCCTTAAGAACTTTTCAGAATAAATAGTGACATGCCAGAAGCCTTGTCTTACCACAATCATACCTATAATAAAAGTAGATGACACTAAGGATCAAAAATGATGTGGTAGAAAAGAAAATATGATCATTAGCTTTAGGTTGAGACTTGGGCAAGATACTGTTATCTGCAGGCTAATGCATTGAGATGTGCAGCAAAAGTGCAAGCCATGATATCTAACATTTCATCTTGGATCTTTTAGTCTATAAATGTTTGGTCCAGTATATTTGTTGACTTGCACTACATCAAAAACTGTTTGGTAAATAATTTTGCTAAAAACAAAAATCCGTCAATAGCTTGTGTGTGTGAATACATAAGCTTTGCTATCTCTGTTTCTCAGACTTAAGTCACTTTGACAAGATATATGCAGTCCTCGATCTTTATAAAGTCTTCAGTATAAAGATCTGCAGCTGGAAGTGAGCATGAGTAAACAACAAAATTAATTTGTTAATGGATCTAGGAAGGTTTTTTATCAGTTCAAACAGGACTTATAACCTTCAACATTTTGTGCCATTGGCAGTCTTCTATTTCTCTACTTTGTAGCTCAGTAATAATAAGTAATTTTCTATAGATGCAATAGAACAGCAATGGTGCTGTTCTGAACCTGTTATGTCCAGATTAAACAGAGAAAATTAGTTCTTATCATAATCCTTCATTAAAATTTTAGAAGTAGGAGAATATCAAATGAGAATTTTATTTTATTATCTACAGAAATATGAAAGCAGTTGCATTTATGCTATTTATCATATCCAGTTAGAAACAGAAATGTGTGAAAACAGAAGAGTTAGCTTTCAGTCTTCGGTGGAGCATTTCACAAACACGTGATATTTTCCCATACAAACTGCCAGTTTACAGCCTGTGCATCACTGAGGTCACAATTATCAGCAGTTGAAGAGCTCATGTGATTCATAGGTGCTACCAGCAGTGACAAATTCTGCTCTTGAAGAACTGAAGTCTTACATTTTTGTGTTCTTTTTGAAGCTGATCCTGCTGACTTTAAAGTCAGTGAAACCTCCACCATTCACTTAACATGCAGGATTGTCAGACTCTTACACAGCAGCTTGATTTGCTCTCAATTCTAGCCATTAAATATGAATTTCCAGATGCACCAAAACCAGTCTGGAAAGCTGGAAGGAGAGTGCTTTTTTATAATGGTAGCTATTGTTTATGAAAGGGAGAGGGAAGAGGCTCAAGGGATCACTCTTGGAGAGCAGCTCCACAGTTTTTGCACAGCAGCAATTCTGTTAAGCAATTAAACACCCAACCTTTCATCTATGATGTTCTTTCCTGTGTTCTTAGGTTTCATAAAGTGTCAAATTAGGTATTCAATAGTAAGTAACAAAATAGAGTTCTTATTTTAACAACCAACTATTAGTCCAGCAAATGATGGGGTTTAATCTGCTGAAGCAGTTTTGGACATTCATAGAAAAATAGTGAAATGAAATGGTCATCAGAATGTGTCTAGAGCTCTGAAGTTTGCCTATTGAACTATTAGTGAAAAATGTTTAGATGGTGATAATGCTGCAGTGTGATAGTCCTGGACTGGTCCCCAGGCAGCCAGGTGTGTGCCATGCTCATCATTCCTGGCTCAGTCTTCCATGCAATTGGGAGCTCATTCGATGTTCCAGTCAGGAGTCTAATTTTCTTTTTTATTCTGTCCTAGCCTACAGGTTTTAGCAAATATGCAGCTGCATGGGCCCTTTTCATGAGCTGGTCGTCACTGGCTAGTTGTCATTATTCCCACAAGCACCTGTGGCCCAACTCATTTCAGTCTTGCAGAGATCAAGGATGCTTCCTTTAGTACATGTCATACACTGAGATAGCATATATTCTTAAAATTTGGCAAGGACTTATATGTAAAACCAAACCAAAACCAAACAAGCCCACCAGACAATCTTGGAAGAGCAGACAGCTCCCTGTCTGGTGTGTTTGACAATGACTCCTTTAGATCAGTGTTTTTCATATAAACAACATTTTGTTCTGCACACTAACAGCCTGTGATAAGTTCTGTTACTGCTGAACAGGAGAAACACATCTGGTTATCCTGATATGAAAAAGACCCTCTCAATGATAAATATCTACCTTTTCAAACCTAATCTGTTACAAGTTACTTACCTGCAGGGCAAAATCCCTATGAGTTGAGCACATTTCTTGCAAGAAGCCTTTTAATAGAATGATGCGTCACAAATTCACCTAATTCCTTTCATCAGCAATTAAGGAAATAAGTCAGTTATTTAATTTAGGTGACCCCTTCCTTTTCTGTGAATGTTAACGCTGGGATATACAGTTCTCTGTATTGTTTGGTGTAAAAGAAAAGTAGCTGTCCTTGTCTACCAATATTTTTACCTTTTCTTGGAGAACGATCTGCCAGTCATAGAACAAACATGCCTACTTTAGCACCCTTGATGGAAGGTGGGAAGGAAAGAAAGAACCTCCAAATGACGTGCATCTGGCACCACTGGAAAAAATACATTTTTGATGAAAAGAGTCTGCATTGCCATTTCAAACTATAAGCCTCAACTAAGATTTACATCTTCATGACAACAAGGGATAAACTAAATATGTTACCACTAAAATATAGAGCAGTGGTGAGGCTATCAAATATACTGAAACGAAGTTTGGAGTTATGGGCACTTTAATATACTTTGTGGAGAAAGCTTTTTTAAAATATTTTTTAAAATTATGTCTATATGTGAAATTCCCCTTAATTTTTGTGAGAGGACAACATGACTCTAAATTCTAAATCTAAATCTAAAAGCATAAATTACTTCTTAGCCTCAGTTAACAGGACAAACTAATTCCTCTGCTCTGTCTTCAGCTGAGCCTGCTGATAAACAGACTGAACTGTATCTTGTATCAGTTACCACATGATAGTTAACACTAGGAGTCCTTTTCCCAATTCTGCAATACTCATGAACTCTAGGGAGGTTTTTTTAACATGCTATTCAGACTTCTAAAAACTGGAAGTGATGTTCTGCAGGTGACATAGAAATAATTGGCTTACTCATCGCCCATGTTTTCACCATGTTTTTGTTACAGGGTCTTTTTGTAATACTTTCATCTGGTTCTGGTTTACTCATTTTTCTGACCTCACCTCTGATGCTCCTGGGTCATGGTGTGAGCTGCACGGCTCCCCTTTGTCCTGCCTGCACTTCCCAGGTCAGGGAAGCCTGTCATGTGTAAATCATAGGGGATGCTCTCAGTGGGGGACAAGGCAGCCCCTGTCCAGCCAGAGTGTGCATCCTCAATGAAGCAGGAGCAGAATTGACTGCTTTAGTGATGTACATACTGGTATCATCCAAATGATAGATTTTGTCAAAGTAGCCCCTCATTTCTACTATAAACAATAATCAGAGATTGTACTAGTTTTCAATACAGATTAAAGAGTTAGGAGATAAATTTCCTCAATTCTCAGTGTAAAAAAAAAGAAAAAATATAACCCTTTTTCCCATTAATCAATCTCCCAGCTAATGAATGGCACCTGTCTTCCAAAGCTGTCTGAAGCATACATTTAGTTACAATCTGATAGAAAAGCTGCACACTTTTTTAAAAAAAATTTTAAAACCAGCATATTTATTTTATTATTATTTAGTACAAATTTCATGACAGATATGAAAATTTGCAAAGTTCAAGGTTTGTCTCCATTGCTATTGAAATTTGTATAAAAGCCCCAAACAGAACCTTAGGTGCTTATGTGCTTATTTCATATGACTGTATAGAAGGGAATTTACGCTCAAAGTGCTATCATGAATCATGAGATTAAACAAAAACAAAGTAACCAAGTTTTGCATTGGAAAATCTTGTAAAAGCCAAAAAAAAAAATCCAGGATTAGCTGTGGATGTTTTTTAGTGTATCATAGTGCAAATCATGGATGTGTGGTGTACTTAGTCATACAGAGTCCTACTAGCTTCAGTGGGACTCCTGGGAGCAGTGAATGCTCATTCTACCAATTTGGGATTTGTAATATTTCCCATAATAAACACATCTGTACAGCACATTGTTGGGATTAAAAAATACTGCTTATCATAATGATCAAAAATTCTTGCACAGAGAATCTTTAGGTGTTCTATGGGCAGATAAAAATACATGTAAGTATTATTAATAGTAAGTATTATTAATAGCTTGTAAGCAATCATTTGTATCTATAAATATAATTAGTCTTAATTGAAAATAAATGGATTTTTATTAGTCTTTTTTGTGCGAATAGCTCTACTATTTTGACATACACTTATTTGACCAGTTTATTCCTCATTATTGTTCCTTATCCTTCATTCATTATAAAACCTTCTCCTGAACTCCAGATATCCCTTTTTAATACAGGTGTTGTTTGTTTGTTTGTTTGTTTGCTTGTTTTAGATATAACGCTGGATATTTTCATTAGTTTGAGTCCTACCCAAACGTTAATATCTCCTCTCCTGTAAACATTTACGCTTTTTCCAGTCATCTCTTTACATACTACCACATTCAATTGTGCACCATCAGTTCCTGTCCTTTTTACAGTTATCATCTTCAAATTATCAGCTATTTTCAGCACTCTAGTTACAAAATTGCATCTTTATTGGCACATGACTGCAATGTTTAAATACAAACTAGTGTTAGTATTTAAATGCTACAGAAATGGCCTGTTTATTGCACATATTTACCCCTAAGCAGGTGTATGCATCCTAAACTCTACAACAGGCTGTGCAAATGTGCTTTTTAGAAGAATGGTGGACAGAATGAGAATTTTCATGATTCATTGAAAAAATACTTATAAACATTTCTTGTTCTCATACTGATACAGAAATGGGAGATGTCCTCACCTCTGAGGACTTGGATGCAGAGAAAGCGAAATCCTTTGAATGAGAGATTCAGCAGCAGGAGGATAAACAGCCCCTGGCAATACCAGCACTGCAGGAGGATGCAGGGAGAGCTGCCATTTGGCCAAGTCAAAGCAGATACAGAGCAGGAGCGTACATGCTGATGGTCTGTGGCAATGATGTGCTGGCTGTTTGAAAACAGTCCTTGTGCTAAATGGAACCTGAAGACACGCAGATGTGTAAGCCTTTGTAATAAATGACCAAAGTCTCAGAGGACTGTATTTTTCCTGTGCAACTCAGGAACACAATGTTGTGCCTCTTCTAGTTGACTCAATCACATTGCCCTTTTTCCTATTTGGCACCTTCCTAAAAGCACACTGCCAGAGTACTGCTTCAGACTTCACATATTATTTCACTTGGTTCATAGCTAACAAAGGTTTTCATACTTCTGTTGCATTTCACACAGATCACTAGTTAAGATGCCTGAAGCAACTCTTGATCAAATGATTAGTGAGCTGCCTGTCTGAATCCTCTACAAGCTGTTATCCACAGCATTAGAAACAATTCCTTTTTTTTATTTTCCTGAAGTTCCAGTAGACAAACACAAGGGTTGGAAGAAAACGAAAATAAGTGTGATTTGGTGTCCATTCTACTTCAGAGATTTTATCCAGAGTTTTTTATGTTCTTGTTATTCAACACTTCTGAATATCAAATTTTTCAAAGCAACGGCAACAGAAGTACAAACACTAATATTTTTGTGTTCTCTTTCCCCTTTCTTTGGTATGGGGCTATTCACTAAACTTGAGCAGGACTTGTAAGTCATTCTAGTCCCTTGGGAAAGTCCTTTTTTCATGGAAAATGTACTCTGCTCTGAAGAACTGTATCAACTCCTCCTTGACATGAGTTTGAGCAAGAAAGGTAAAAAAATCAGTTTTCAAGCTGTGCCTTCCACCCATGATTGTGTCCTGCCAGTGCTTTGGAAGAGCAGGACTGTGTGAGCTATAGAACACTGCTTTGCTTAGGTTGGCTATGAGGATAGTCAGCAACAGCTCTCAGGATTAGGCTGCATATAAGACTATGACAAACTAGTAACTGTGGTGAAAAAATCTCCAACTGCCTGTTTGCAGCACAGCTTTGCATCGTTTCTGTGAGTAGAATCAATATATTTTGGAAGAAGTCAGATAAGAAAAGAAAACAGATAAGAAGGAATTTAGTCAAGTAAAAGTTTTTCCTGTCTCTGCCCAGACATCATCAAGTTGAAGAATATGCTTTTTCTCATTTTGATTTGCTGTCATTTTGTTTTATTAAAACCAGGAAATCGCTTATTTTATACTCTGTAAGCTTCAGCTGATTCTGTTTGTCCCAACGTCAAACTACACAGAAAAAAAATAATCCTAAAGTATAAATGAAGCTTTTGTAGGTGGCTAACAAGACTGATGAATCTGGAGGTGTGAATAACTCACAAGTAATATAGACCAAGAAAGGCAAGCCTTCTTAAGAAAAAGCAGAGTGATGCAGATAACCCACACCTCTTTTGTCCTTGCATTCTCTGGAATTTCTTCTCTTCCTGGCCCAGGCAGCAGAAACCAGTTTTGATGGTGTCATTACTTGTCCCTGAAATCTACAGTTTTGCCTTTTTGGTAAGATGCTCTCTGCCTGTGCTCCTGGAGGATAGGTGGCATGAGCCCCAGATTCCTTAGTGCTGAACTTTGGTTAAGGTGATAAATTACCATCTATGAGTAAACTTAGGCAGAGAAAGCCAGCATCATGCTTGTCTGGGCATACACAAGCTGGCCCAAGGGCTGCCCTGTCTGTATGCAAAAGGGTGCAATAAGGCCCAGGTATCTGTTAGTATCACCAGCTTTACTACCCTTTTTTTGAAAGGACAGCCTAGAGGTAGCTTCATCCAATAGAGATGCAAGTTTGAATGTTCCAGGCCTTGGAGGCTTTAATGCTTCCTCTTCAGTTTTAGTCTGATGGTGGGGTTGGCCCAACTTGGGAAAGAGCAACTGTCTGGGAACTGCAATGCCCTTTCAGGTACTTCTATCTTTGTGACTGACATTGCTATGGACATATCTCCCATTTCTCTGTCCTGTAGCAAGTCATATTGTTCTCCAGATCTTTCCCTGAGAAAAATTATCTCTCCTTATGGCTCTAAGATGGAAACAACAGACTAGAAGATAGGGAGACTGAGGTTGCCCTAGTGATGACTCTTGCATCTGCTGTGTGAAGTGAATGAAGTGAATATACCCCTGATCTTGCAAATCAGGACACTGCTGATCTGCCATATCAAGTAGCAGTGGGTGAAAACACCACTTATTTCTTTGTGAGTTTCCAGCACCTGGGCTGGGGGAAAGCACCAGGACTAGCTGCAGGAAGAAAATTACTCTGTACATGTAATATCTCAACAGCTGTTGTACCTTCAAGTAATGAGCCCCATGGGACAAAATACTGTTATCATCTGGTACTGATGTTGTCTTGCGCTTTAATAGTAATTCACAAGATGATTTTTTTTCTTTTTTTAATTTTAATAAGGTGCTATTTCTGATTGCAACAAACATACAGGGTTTCTGTTCCAAACATTTTGTTCTGAAATACCAGACAACTGCCTGCAGTATCATCAGAAGAGAGACAAATAGCAAATAAGAAAGGATGTAACAGTCTACAAGCTTTGAATCTAACAGAACACCAAACTAATTACATGCAGGAGTGACAAGGCAGTGGTGGAGCATGGAATCATGAATGTGTAAGACAGAATTCTTGAGGGACTGCAGTTGCTCATTTCATAACTAGTGAGTGGATGCACTGAAGTTAGGATGCTGAGAAAGATGAGATACCCTTTTTGATGTGTTAGACTGGTGTCTCAGGCTTTAGGGTGAAAAGTTACAGTTGTAAGATTAAAAATTACAGCCCTCGTAGAGGCACTGAAGTGAATTATGATGACTGTTTTGAAGGTCTGTGTCACAGCTCCATTGATCTTTGTCACTTTAATCACTGAGTTTAATAAACTGGCTCATAAGGAATGTTTTACTGTGTCCTCAAATACACATCCTTTTCAGCTCTGATTAATAATTTCAATAATAGCAATAAATAAAATCAAAATGAGTTAACAGTTTTCTCTTATTTGTGGAATCAAGCTCATGATTGCACAAAAATATGCTAACAGTCTCTGGGAAGGTCTGTGAATTCCAAATGCTATTGCAAGGACTATTTGTTAGAAAATTTGTATTGTATATCCTGATCATCAAAATTCTTATACTGCTTATCCAGCAATCAGAACTTAGATTATATCTGCTGCTTGTGATGCAAAACATCATTTGAGAGTTTACTCTCAATGAGAGTGAAGATGTTTATATGTATGTTATGCATAAACATGGCTAATGCCACAGAAATGCCCTGATGGAAATTCAGAGCTCATTCTTTGCTAAATGGTCACTATAGCCAGATTTAGATTTAATCCAGAAGTCTTCTGCTGCATCTGACTGTGGATGCTGTATCCACATGAAGCTACAAGGGATGGACAGTGAGTGTGTAAGCAGATGTGGTTGTAAATAAGCCACAGCCTGAGAAAGATTTGTTTGGCTGTATCTGCAGAAGGCGTGAACTGGAAAAGCAGATAATATCTAGTTTTCTGTTAACTTCCACAAATTCTTGATCAGGCACAATGTCTGTATGCAGATATAACAAGATAAGGTCCAAGATACTGAGAGCATCTCTGCATACCTGGCTCCTGGGATCAGGTACCTATATGCAGAATCATTGCCTGACATGTGGAGATTTGAAGTGGTATGTCAAATGTTGGACCAGTTATGGGATCACTTCAAACCAGGGGCCTATGGCTTTATGTCTTAAGCAAGTCCTCATTAACCCCTGAGTTTGCATGTTGAAATATCTGAGTTTCCCTAGCAGCAACCGTTATCAAACCAGTCATTGCACTACACAGGCTGTGTATGTAAAGGGTGTGTAACTGGGAAAGGCTCATGCCTGGCACAGGCTGAATACTTTCAGGATCCACTTTGAAGGAAGTACTTAGCACTTCATTCATGTACTGCTGGCTTTTTGCCTTCTGTGATGAAAATTACCTTTGAAAAGGACTGAGTAATACAATTTCAATGCTTTGACTCTATATTTAGAGGTATAATAGGTTAACACAGTTCTTGTAAGGGCTTTAATTAAACTCTTAATACTTAAAAGATTATTTGCAGTGGCTTAGCTACATCGCATTAAAAATCTCCAAGGTGGAAAAAGTAGTGAAAATTACCTTCCATTTTCTCCCGTTGAGTGCATTGGCATCTGGCTGCTGTATGGGGCCACCACTGAGTACAGCCTGGAAATTCAACGTAATGCAAGTCGCCAAGGGAAAATGAGACTCCATTCTGTTAAGTATAGGCATTCTGTGTACTTCCTTACAGAATAAACGGCCCCTTTTAGGACTTTGTTATAGAAACAGGTTTCTTAGAAATACTATCCTTTCTTTCTCTCATGTCAAGTTTCTTAAAAACCTATTTTCTGTGAAAAATGGAACCGTTATTGGTTTGTGAAAACAATGAAACTTTTAATCAAAAGAAAGGCAAAGAAGAAAAAGAAAAATAGCATCAAAATGGGAATATTTTAACAGATGCTTTATATCTTATGCCTTTGTGGTTTAAAAGGAATGCCCTCTCCCTAAGGTAGTCATTCAGAAAAAGAATCTGAACAGAACCATCATTTACCTTAAAAATATAGGATGATAACAACAATCTTAGGCTTTACTTTATAACAGTAATCTACAAAACTGACACTCTCCTGATGATTCACTGCTGATATGGTTTTGCCACTAGGCAATCTTCTGAAATTCAAGGCAGAGGAAATGTGTGTGGCTTTGAGGACTGCATCATGGTGCGACTGGTCCTCTGTATTAGTGCTAGCATTCTGTTGAAGTACTGAAAGCCTTTCATCAGCTGGCTAGAGAAATATTTGAGTGTAGCCATCCAAGACAACCCTGTCTCACTGGAATAATTAAACTATTGACCAAGATGAGAAGACCCACCTCCAACTCAAGGAGTTATTTATTTCTTTGGAATTCCTTCCCACAAAACAACTTCCTTCTGCAAGTAATAGAGGAGCCAATAAAGGAGAGGTGCCATACTTGACCTCGTGCTCACCAACAGGGAAGAGCTCGTTGGAAATGTGACGCTGCAGGACAGCCTTGGATGCAGCGATCATGAGATGGCTGAGTTCGGGATCCTCAGGACAGTGAGAAGAGTGTGCAACAAGCTCACTTCAACAGAGCAGACTTTGGCCTCTTCAGGAACCTGCTTAGTAAGGTTCCATGGGATATAGCCCTAGAGGGCAGGGAGGGCCAAGACTGCTGGTTGATATTCAAGGATCACCTGCTACAAGCTCAGGAGTGTTGTGTCCCAACTAGAAGGAAGTGCAGCAGTAGGGTCAGGAGACCTCCTTGGATGGATAAGGTTATTTATCCTGATAAATGTAACTATGAAATTGCTTTATAACTTTGGACACGGAGCTTTATAATAGGCCGCCCCTGAATTAGCACCTGTGATCCTAATGCCTGGGTCTATTTTCCTGATTTTAGCTCTGAATTCCATTTTACAATGCTAGGGGGATAGCCCTGCATCTGAGGTGGGGGGTGAGGGTTTAATTCCTCCTTCCTTTCACTCTTCCACCATAGCCTCAGGTTTCTCCAAGCCATCTCAGTTCTAGAAAACACTCTGTTATTTGCTTTCATATGGATCAAGCTTTCAAATTTGTCCACATTTTCTTAGCAGTACTTACTGTAGCACATTTGTGTCCCTGTTAGATGCAGACATCATTTTGTAGTTCAACTATTTCAAAGAAAATAACTGTCAAATTACTCTTCAGAGGAAAGGAAGGAAAGAAGGATCAAGTGGGTGGAGTGTAAGTAACAATTACCGTAGGTTGATAATATTTAAAGATTCATAGAGGGATGTGTTTCATGGGCCATACGTGTATGTAACAAATTCGCCTACTCTATAATCCTTCTCTTTATTGACAACACAATGATTGGTTCTTTCCAGAATGGTAAACTGCAGAATGTTTTTCTTCTGCAAATGCTGCATTTGATCTCAAATAACTAACGTGAGACATTTTTATTGGAGAAAGCTGGCAAGCCTACTGAGCAGGTTAGTGATTCAGGCATAAATCCCCCACCAAAGGAACCTTCAGCGCCTGCTTTCTTTTTGAGTCCAAGATCTTGATTTTCAAATTGAAGGATGATGTAGCCCTAGGGGTCTGCAACTCCAGAAATTGCTCAGAATTTGTAGAAATTGGGCATTTACTTGTATATATTGGAATATGGGAAAGGGAAATGTAATTTAGGAGCTTCTTCTTCTTCTGCAGCCCTCAACCCCAGCTACCAAGAAGCTGAAGAAAGCAAGCTAAGCAAGTCATGCATACAGGTTGCATAGCTGCCATTCCATAATCTAACACTACTGAACTGTATTTTCATAGTGAGAATCCCCCTAAAACTTCAAGCAAAACTTCTTTTCATTTATTGAAACACAGGGGTCCATACCCATAGCTTGGTTTTACATTTAAATGTAATATTTTTTTTCAATATATTTTTTAAAGGAGGCAAGGAGAATCCAGCCATAGAGAAAGAAGAATGTATTTTCCCTTTTCCTTCATTTGAAGTGATTTTTAAATCCAGGACTATACTGATGGGCTAATAATAGAAAGCAGTTATGAAATGCATTGCCTTTTCCCAGCAGATTCTGATGGCACTGCATAGTCTAACTTCTGAAGATGTATCTGCTCTTCTTATGGTTCCCAGGCCCTGGTTACTTATCCAGAGCATCTGCCTTTTAAACAGCTTGCAACAATGAAATTAAAACTTTAGGCAAAGTCAGAACTGTTAAGACTGTGTTTCCTTCCCTGGGCCTGAGGTGGCTCCCAGTACTATGACCTGTGGAAAACAGACACCCAGCCCAGCATTAAAACATGTGGGTCCAGAGCAGCTCAGGTCACATCCCATACTCTTTTCCTTCTGTGCTTTTGAGATAGCAGAGATGCTTTATCGTTATCTATACCTGTATCTCAGCACCTGAGTTTTCTCACGAGCTGATGCAGTGAGGTGAGAAGTGGCTTCAGGCACAGGGCTGAGCTGGCCAATCTGTGCCAGCATCCCTCTCCTTTGGATGCAAGCCATGTGGGAGACAGGGGCATCCTCCAGTGCCTCTCAGTTGGACACTTGGATGCCGGTTAGAGATACAGGGACCCTGAGGTAGCTGTAATTTATACTGGAGCTGCTCAGGACAGACAGTGAGAGCTATGTGAGTGGCGTCCTGCTGTAGTCCTTTCAGCCTCTTGCACTGAGCATATCCTTGCCGGGGGGGGGGGGGGGGGGGGGGGGGGGCGAACCCACCGCCACAACTCTTTCCGC
>JBCJKH010022975.1:0-15296 GCA_039877255.1 Loriculus beryllinus | reverse complement strand
ATAACATAGCTGGAAAGGCAAAAAAAGGAAAAAAACAAGGAAAAAAAAAGAAATAATTCAACTAAAGCAGCCTGATTTGCTCCATTAACGTGGGACCCTGGTGAAGCCTACACATGTGAGTGCTCACATCCCTCCGAAATTCAGCAGGTCTGCTGAGCTCCCCTGTGGATGTACAGCCTGTCCTGAGGAACGGGCAGCTCTCAAATGTGCTGCCCATGTGTTCTGCTATTTCCCATTGAATTTTCAACTAACCCAAGTGCTCTGTCCCCACTTACTCTGATTGCTCAGCCCTAAAATCCCTTTTAGCATGAAACGCCCCTGGGTCTGCATCAGTCTTCAATTTAAAGAACAAATCCTATTGCCTCCATCCGCTGCTGGGGCTGGGGTGACCTCAGCACTGCTGAGTGCTTATTTTGGTCACCGTTTGTATCACAGCAGGCGGAAGGGACACGCGTCGGGTGAGAATAACCTCCTCACACAGCTCAGAGAGGCTCCGCGGGACAAAGGCTGGTGGGAGAGCCAGAGCCAGGAAAATGTGGCTTATTTGTTCAGAGAGGCTGTCGGAGGAGACAAAGGCAGGAAGCAGATAAATGCAAGGAACGGGGCTAATTGCTGGGATTAGTCACCCTGGAGCGTTTGGATGCTGCAGGGGTCAGGGCTGGAGGCCCGAGGGGGTCAGGCGAAATGGGATGAGCTGGAGAGAAGTTTTGAGAAGAGCCTTGGATTTGTGAGAGCCATGGGAAGGGCTGTTTGAGAAGAGAGCAAGGGCTGACCAGGGCCTGGACCCCCTCTCTGACAATGCTTGCAGTGCAAGCCACAGAGTCCCAGGTTCCCCAAGACTCCCTGCCCACCCCCCCCCCATAACCCATGCAGCAAACACAGCCTCATTCTGCAGAGGACCCTCGCTTCAGGGTATAAACACCCAGGAAGAGTCTCAAAGCCGCATCAGCTCAGTCGGTATCTGTCAGGGGCCAGAGACACATCCCTGGGATGGGGCACGGCGAGCTCCTGCAGGGGTGATGGGGAGAGGCAACCTGTGCCTGCTGCGCTTTGTGCTGCAGCAAAAACACAAGACCCCCCCTGGAAACACCAGAGCATGGGCTGATTTTATCTCTGCTGTGAGCACGCTCCCTCCCTGCCATCCCCGCGGATGCTCCCAGCCCCAGCACAAACCCATCTGGGCTGTTCTCCCAGCAGATGAGATCCCCTCTGCCAGGGAGTTTGCTGGAGCCCAGACCAAATAAGGAACTTGTAGCTAATCTTGGGGGAACGGTGCGCAGGAATCAGTCAGTGTCAGGCGCACTTACAAGCTCCCTGTGAGCTCTGTGCCAAGCCCCCATCACAGGGAGCTCACAGGGCTCGTTGCTCTCATCCGGCAGCTGCGGTACCAAAATCAGCTTTGCAGCGGTGTTTAGAGAGAGGAAGGAAGGAAGGAGAGCCCCAGAGATTACAAAACCCCACAACTTTTCTTTACCTTTATGTCTTAAAATATGTTCTAAAACCTGGATCAGTCCTTCGGGCTGTGGCTCATATGCCTCAGGAAGCTTTTCCACATGGAAGTGATGTTTCCGTCCCAGGAGTCTCCAGCTCCCTGGAGTGCTGGGATATCCAAGCTCCACGACCTTTTCAGCCAGGGAAGCACTTGCTATCTTGCCTTTTAGAGTAGCAGCTTGATTATTTCTCTTCTCCATGCATCGAGCCACTTTCCAACACTTCTGCTTTAGCTGAGTTGCCCAGGGCCAAGAAACTGTCCTCAGACTATAAAAACCTTGGATTTCCATATTATGGACCTACCTGTGATGTAGCACCCCATCTTCCCAGCTCTCTGTAAGGACAACATCTCTCCCAGAACATGTTTGATGTCCTGAGCAGGAATATCTATGTTGGGTTACTGCTGGAGCATGTGTGATGGACCTGTGTATGGAAATCATCTGCAGCATGGATGAACATCCTGCAGGAGCTGCAGGCTGCTGAGCCGATGACAGAAACCCTGGGAGCAGGAGAGTAGCTTGGGATGGCTGGGCATCTGGTGGGTGCTCTTGCACCTCAGTGACCTCTGGACCCATTCTTGATGGTGCACCTGGGCAATTGATGCACCTCCTGGGCCAGACTGGAGAAGGGTGTCCCTGCGTGCAGGAGCGGTGGGCCAGGGTGAGCAGGTGGTGAGTTGTGAGTGAAGCTGGTGCAAAAAGGGAGCCCAAAGTTAATGAGAACTGTTCCCAAACATGGAAATGTCAAGAGCTGGGTGCTGCGCTAGTGGGAATCTGCCCTGCTGCCATCGCTTCCTTGCTGTCAGCACCCAGCGGGATGCTCCCAGGAAAGGAAACAGTCACAGGGAAGGCAGCAATGCCAGCCAGGAGCTACGGATCCATGGATGGAGCCACTGGGAGGGATACCTCAACATGGCCCAAGCGGAAGCAGTTACCCCATGGGAGGACCGTGGCCATCCAGTGATTCCCCCTTTGTCCATGACACAAAGCAGAGGTTGCTCCTGCTGCCAGCAAGCTGGGCGCACCCCACCAGTGCATCTGTTGTGGGTTCTCAGATGGTCCATAACCGTTGAGCTCAAACCTGAGGCTGTGCCCAGCTTCTCAGGAAAGATGGCAGCTCATAGAGTATCTTTTTCTTCTGTCTGGTTTTATGGGCCTTCAGAGACACTACCATCAGATTTAGCTGAAATTATCCAGCAGATTCCAGCTATTAAGGTAGAGGGGATGACCCCCATTAGACATCTCTTTTCCTTGACATAAGGCCAAAAACCTTGTGCATGCTGATCCAGAGAGATCAGCAATCTGCCCTTCCCTGCAAGAGAACCAAACCAGAAGGATGTTTATGGCACCAACTTGTTGCCCTCCCTGCCAAATAGCCCAGCCTCTAGCAGGACTGGTTTCCAATAACCAGGAGAATGAACGCTCAAAGGGCATTATTACAGTGACCCACTAACCCAGCTGGCAATAGGATACTGCCCGTGGTGGAGCTGGCTGAAGCCCTGTTCTTACGCCAGCCCCACACTACCCCTGTTCCTGCCTGACATCCCAAAGCACTGAAGCATCCCAGTGCATCCTGCATGCGTCTGCTTTCTGCTGCAGTCCCCAACCCTGCTTTGGTCACCAGGAATCAAGTTTCCTGTCCCGACCGCCCCAGGAGAGATGTATGTTTCCTGCTGCTTCCCTTATCTCTGCAGATCCCGGGGCTGACAGGCCTTTGGGAAGAGGCTGCTGGGATTTCCTGTCTAGAACAGCCTCTGAGCCAGGGGTTCGCCTGCCCTTCTTCCTTAACGTTGGAGCCCAGGGTGAATGCGAGCCTTCAGCAGAACGGTGGTTGATGGTTTCCCCCCAGCAGTCACATCTGGCAGGAACCCAACCACGGGGCTGCTGAGGGGTGAGTGGTTTGTCCTGATTTTCCCATTTTAGCAGAGGGAGTGGTGAGTGTCCATGGTGGTGGGGCTTCTTTCTAAGTCCATCTGGATCTCCTCCCCCCTCCCCCCATCTGCAGAGCATCATCCAACTTCAGCACATCTGTTTCTGCCCAAAATGCCACCAAGTAAATGCCTATTGATTTTTTTAATGCCCAAGCTATGAGAAGGGCTAATCCCGCCCCGAGCAAAGGCTCTGCTGAGGCACATGGAAATGATTACAGGGATCAGTCCCTGCAAGTACCTCCTTTTCCAGCACATGGTGTGGGCTAGCATAGCCTGTCCTCATCCATATCCCTGTCCCCATCCCTATCCATGTCTTCATCCCCATTCCCATTCCCATCCTCGTCCCTGTCCCCATCTTCATCCCCATCCCTCTTCCCATTCCCATTCCCATCCCTATCTTCATCAGCATCCCCATCCTCATCTTCATCCACATCCCTATAATCATTGCCATCCCCATCCTTGTCCTCATCCCTGATCCCATCCCCATCCCTGTCCTCATTTCCATCTGTGTGCTCATCCCCATCCTCACACTTTGTGAGGGTCCCAGCCACTCTTTCCAGGGATTCTGCTCCCAAGGTCAGTGCATGACTCCAGCTCTTCCCAGCTGCCTTTTTTTTAACTGACTGGTGCCAGTTTTGCTGAGGGGGTGGTAAAAAGCATTTTTTAGAATCTTAAAGCCTGGGGTGAACTCCTGGCAGTTGCCCCTTCCACACGGCAAAGGGTCCTCGGGGCCCATGGGGCAGAACGGGGTGAGCCGGTGTGGGGAACTTGTGGGGGCAGCAACTCCTCCCTTGAAGACCTAAGGTAATTTACCCATTAAAAAATGCACTTGAAGATAAGTGTCTTAGAGAAACAGCTGAGGACAGCAGCTGCAGCAGCTTGCAAATCAAATACCCCCCGAGTCCTTCCCTTGCAGCAGCCAGACATTCAGCACTACACTTCCATCCCTGCAGGGATGCCTCAGTTTGTATTTTCAGTAGCCTTCGAGCATCCCAACAGGGCAGCAAGGCTGTGTCTGTTGGTCCTCGCCCACCCATCACTACCTCTGAGGTGCAACCAAATGTCTTTGTTCCCCATGGGAGGGACATTCCAGCTGGGGTCTCACTGGGCAGAGGGGCTGCCTGCTCCTTGCAGTGCCTGATTTCCCTGGAGAGCCCTGGAGGTGTTTGAGCTTCAAATGAAAGCCATTTTCTTGGCACGGGGAGCTCCTCGAAGGCTGCAGACTGCATCCAGCTGGCCTGAACCCTGCTCCAAGCCCTAATGGTTTTCCATGGCCGGGTGAGTCCTCTCCCTCCAAGGGCCGGAGCCAGCCAGCTGACTGTAGCCAAGGGGGTGCAGCCTGTCCGGATGCGGCCCCCACAGCCATACTCGCCAGGACAGACAGGATTGCAAAGGAGCTCAGCCCCGGCACGGGTGGGAGCTGCTTTCCAGGATGCCTGGGATGTGGCAGCTTGCATGGAGGGAACAGGGGCTGCAGTGACAAATTCCTGTCACAGCAACAGGGATGGGGCAGTGGGCATCCAGCTGCTTCCCCTGTGAAGATTCCTACCGGGAATGCCATGAATGTGTCCCTGATTTATTTCTCTTGTCAGCCTACAGGGTTTGACACTTCTCTCCTTATTATCTGGCATTCCTCAGGCATGTATACATTTTGGGACAGATGTGATATGAACACTGGCCTGGAGCCAGGCAAGCGGGAAGTGCTCCAGGAAGATAGAGCAGAGCTTTTGGCTGCTCCCAGACTGGATTTTGAGGAGCACTCAGTGAGTCCAGCTGCCTGCATCTGCGCTTGTCCTTTTCTCCACCACTGTGGGTGCTCTCATCCCAACCCAAAGGCAGGGAACCCCTCCTGTCCTCGATCTCTCTGGGTGGGGATGATGGTCTGAGAAAGGATAAACTCCATCAACCCTGTGCCCAGGCAGTCGTGCATGCGTGGGGAGCCCACGGCCGCATCCGCTCGCTGACAGCTTGCCACTTGAGCCGCATGACATATTTTGGCCGGTTGGCTGTTCCACTCGTCGTGTCCCCCAGCTCCCCTCTCTGTCCCCTGGGGATGAGGAGTCACGTTTCTGCCCGGCTCCAGGGAGCGGGATCCTAGGGGGGCGAGTGAGGAGCGGCCAGGGCCTCTCGCCCCCGTCCCTGCCTCTGCCCCGCTGGCTGCGGGCCTGGCTCCGGGGCAGCCGCAGCCGGGGGCTGGGGGATGCAGGGCTCCGGGGACGAAGGTTTCCCCATCCCCCGGGATGCCACCTTGGTACCCAGCCCGGGGTGTGGGGGCAGCGGGAGGGGGGCTTGAGCCCGGGGCGCATTTTGGGGAAAGACCCTATTGGTCGGGGCCGGGGCCGGGGGATCCAATGGTGGCGCGGCCGCGGTCTGGACCCGCCCCGCCTGCGGCGCGCCCCGTCCGGCCCCGCCGGCTCCGGTTCCCTCCGCCGGGTCGGGGCTGCCCCGTCGGGTCCGTTCCGCGCTGCTCCCTCGCTCCGCTCCGGTTCGCCCCGTCGGGTGCGGTCGGCGCCCTCGGGGGTGTCCCGTGGGCCGGCGGCGGCGGGATGCGGGCGGTGGCGGCGGTGCTGGCGGCGGCGCTGGTGGTGGGGGCAGCCCTGCCCCGCCCGGGGCTGCTGCCGCACGGTCCGGCCCGCGGCGATGCGCGGCTGCGGCCCGGCGACGACGAGAGCTCGCCCGGGGTGCCGCTCCGCCCTGCCCCGCGCCTCTACGGCCGCGCTGCCCGCCGCCTCTACGTGAGTCCCGGCTGACCTGGCCTTTCTTACCCCAGGACCCCTTCCTCCTCTCTATCATCTCCCTCTGCCCTCCATCTTCTCGTACTTTTCATCCCTATACCTCCCTCCTTCTATCCGTCCTTGCCTCTCCAACTTCACACACTCCTCTCCATTCCCCTGGCCCACCATCTCTCCTTCCTCCCATCTCTTCACCGCTCTGTCTTTCCATCCCTCCTCCCGTTAACCCCCTTCCTCCCCAGCCTGGACATCCATCTCCCCTTGCTGCTTCTCCCCACCCTTCCATGTGTGTCTTTGCTGCCTCCACCACCGCACGTGACTTTCCTCCATGCATCCGTTTTCTCCATCCATATCCCACCTCCGTCGTGCTCCTGCCACCTCATGCCCGTGTCTGTGGCTGCAGAGGAACAAGAGGGCCTTCTCCTTTGCAGCTGTTCCCCTCGGCTGCAGCTGGGGCAGCCCCTGAGCTGCAGCTCTCTGGGGGATGGAAAAGCCCGAGGTCTTTGTTTTCTCCCTGGCTGGATGGGGCCACGCGGCCTCAGGGCTCTCAGTCCTGTGCCCTGCTCCAGCAGGGACGGAGGGACATGGCAGGGGGACAGTGGCTGAGGCACCTCTGCAGCTCCTGATCACCCTGCACCGCTCTCTCTGCAGGTAGGGACCAACGGGGTCATCTCCACCCAGGATTTCCCCAGGGAGACACAGTACGTGGATGATGATTTCCCCACAGACTTCCCTGTCATTGCTCCCTTCCTGGCCGACCTCGACACCTCTGGAGACAGAGGGAACATCTACTACCGGCAAGACAACTCTCCAGATGTGCTGGACCAGGCTGTGGGCTATATCCAAGCTGGGTTCCCCCGCACCACCGGTTCCTTCGTGCCCACCAATGCATTTATTGCCACCTGGGAGGATGTGGGCGCTTACCAGGAACTCTCACAGGACACCGAGCCCTCCAGGAAGGTGAGGTCAATAGGCTGAGGTTGGAAACCCATCCTTACATGTCATGGGAGGATAAGTCTTCCTTGTGTAGCACCCAAAACGCTCAGTCACATCTTTCTGGGCAGCTGGATGGTGGGTCCAGCCTTGGATGAACACTGGGGAAGACATGGAGCTTCTCCTCTCTGTTCAGAGCTGCAGCAGTGGTGGGTCTGTCAGCTTTGCTGATGGACAGAAGAGGTTTAGAGGTTGCCTTCAACTCCATGGTTGAAAGTGCTCAGGCTTTTCTCTGCTTACAGTGCCGGTGGCTCTGGATTTGCAGGGCAGAGTTGGGCCAGGTGCAGCTGGTGGGTCACCTCTCTTGCCTCTGGTGGCTTGGGGCTGGTCCTTCCTTCTGCCTGCAGGTTGTTAACACTGGTGTTGAGGAGCCAGCTTCAGAGTTTCCGTTGTGGGTTGGTTTTGTGTCTGGAAAACAAGCTCGTATGTGTTCACCAGGTCTGGAGGTGACCTGTGCTCTCCTCTCATGGGTTGATAAACCTCTTGGTGGGTGGACCTCCAGTGCTGCCTTTCCCCGAAAACCCTGGAGCTGCTACTGGGGCATGAGCCCATCTTAGGCTGATGACGTGCTGAGGAGGTGATGGTGACGCTCTGCCGGCAGGATGGGCTTCTTGAAACAAGCTGAATGTGGAAAGCTGCAAGAGGAAAACTCCTGTGATGAATACCCAGAGCTGTGCGATGGGTGACGGGCTCTCACCACTTTGGGCTGAACCCAAAGCCCATCAACAGCCACTGCATCCCCACAAGCCACTGGGATCTGTCCTTGCTGCCATATTCCCCTGCTCCGGGGCCCTTTGGTAGCGGGTTGCTGAGAGTGAAGCCAAGCAGGGAAGAAAACGAGGTTTGGAAAGAAACAACGCACATTTTTTCCTCTAATTTAAAACTTGGGAAAGCGGCTGAAGAGATGCCATCAGGGGCCTCGCAGCGACCTTGCAGCCATCAAAAATGCAGCCTCCTCTTCTCTTCCTGATTGTTGTTTTTCCTCTCTGAGAATTTGGTTTGAGTTTTAAAATGAAACTGGTCTTGCTTGGAAACAAGAAAAGGAAGGCTTCATTCAAGACCCACTGAAATGCAGCTTGTGCCCATGCTTTGCTGAATCCCCTCTTAGCTAGAAAGCTAAAAAGTCCCCAAACCCCACTTTTTTATTACCCAACATGCCGTTTGTTGAAAAGCTGCCTTCCTGCTGCTCAGAACCAGGACTGACCTCGAAGCCTTTACCCTCTGCTTTGGAAAGTAGCCACTCATCCTTTTTTGAGCATCACGAATAGAAACCTGGGTTAAGCCTTTAGGGTTAGTGCCTCCCCCATCCCCTGCCTTGGGGACATAGACCCACAGAATGGTTAGGGTTGGAAAGGACCTTAAGATCATGCTCCTGCTCCCTGCAGTGACACTTCCCAGGGCTGCGGGAGCAGGGCAAGAGCTGACCCCTCTTCTGCAGGAGCAAAACTTGCCCTTTGGGCTGGAATTTGCCCTTTGTAGCTCTTTGCCGGGAGCAGTCAGCCACAAACCGGGGGCTGACCTCCTTGTCTTTGCCCTGCATCCCACAGTGCCAGAACATCAGAGTCACCCCCTGGTTCCCCCCGTGCTGCCCACCACAAGGCAAAATGAGCCCTGCAGCTGCTGCTGCAATTTGGCTGCGTGGGGGAGGAATCCAGCCCCAAGGGGGGGTTTGTCCCCCCCCCGCTCTTGGCAGCCTTTGCACGGGGTCTCTGAATGCCCGAGTGTGCGACGCACACAACAAGGCTCTTTATATCCTGTGGGGCTGCCAGGAAACCTTGCGATGCCCTGGGGGCCCCGCACCCCAAAACTGGGGCTGCTGCTGCAGGGACAGGCAGGGTTGGGCTGGAGGGTGGTGTGGGGGGAGCCCCCACTCCCGTACCTGCTGCTCAGGAAGTGAAAATGGGATTTTAATCATTTGTCCTTCACTCAGGCGCATTCCCCGCTTGCTGCTCCCTGCAGCTCATGGGGAAGGGCTGCTGCTGCTGCTGCATGCTTATATTGATTGATTCAGAGAGCAGGACCAATGTGGAGTGGGGGGCTTGTCCAAATGCTGTAAGCATTGGTTTCCCCTCATTTGGGGTGACCATGATGTGGTTCATGAGGGTTGTGCTCACTGCAGCCTGCCCACCCATGGGTTATTGCTGTGGTCCCACTCTCTGGCACAGCCTCACAAGGGTCTGGCATGGCCCCAAGGCTCGCAGGGCTGGCACGGCAGGCAGCCAGCGTGCCTATAGCGGGATGTATGGGTGTGGGGAAGGCGGGAGCACATGCATGTTTTTTCCTGAGGAAACCAAGCTAAAATTGTTCTCGGGGGAAGCACGGGGCGGGATGCAGGTTTTCCTCTGGTGCGGATGGGATGGAGAGGGGCTGCTGGTGTCATGGGCAGGATAGGAGGTGGAGGATAGGAGCAAGGAAGCTGCAGTGCACCAGCCTGGTGCATGGATTACGTGGCCAGGGATGCTTCTGAGCATCATGATACAGGGCTGTCACCTCCCTGGTGACAGCCCCAAGGGACACCCCTGCACTGATACAGCTGAGAGGGGGTGGCCTGGCTGTGTCAATGAGTTCTTGTGGAGGACGATAAGTGTCCTTCCCAGCACATTGCACTGGGGTTTGGCCATGTACAAGCAGCCCCTGCTCCTGCCCTTCCCCAGGAGGTCTCTCTGCAGGCTGATAAAAGGCTCTTTCGGGACACTTGTATGCAATGTGGTGTGTGGGGAACCGCTTTTCACATCCTTGGCTGTCACATTCCCTGTCTCAGTCCTCTGCTGGCATCCCGCCCCTCCCTGACATCTGTCTGTCCTGCTGTCCCTTTGGCAGCTCAACACCTTCCAGGCTGTCATAGCCTACAATGATGAGGACACCTATGCCATCTTCCTCTACCCTGAGGGCGGCCTCCAGTTCCTGGGGACGCGGCCCAAGGAGTCGTACAACGTGCAGCTGGAGCTGCCGGCCAGGGTGGGCTTCAGCTGGGGGGACGGCGACGACCCAAAGAGGGACGGGCTCTTCCACAGCCTGGCCAGCAGCGAGCTGGCTCTGAGGAACCTGGAGCGGTGCGTGGTGTCTGGGGACTGTGTGGGGTGGGCAGGGGGACTGGGGTCACTTTCTCCGAGTCCTCAGACCCTTTGGAAGGCTGGAAGAAGGAGGGAAGTGATCTGGGGTGATGGGCTGAGGCAGGGGGCTCAGCTCCATGTGCACAGAAGCTTTTTGGGAGCTGTGCTTGCGATCCCGGGAGGGGTGGTGTGAAGCAGGGCTGGTACCTTTGGGATGGGTTTTCCAGTATGGCTGTGATGGATGTGTTTGTGTGCTGCTGTCCTGCAGGGAGAGCAACACAGGGGTACCAGGCGTGTGGGTCTTCCATGTGGGCAGTGTGGCACCGCTAGAGCATGTGGAGCCAGGAGCTGCACCTGTACATCATGCATCCGGCAGTGCTGACTACACCCGCACACTCTACAGCCATGCCGACCACTACAGCCATGCTGACCACTACAACCGTGCTGACCACACATCCGTGGAGCTGCCAGTGCAGCACAGCTTGGACACCTGGCATCCTGACCACGGACCCCGCGCGCCTGCGCTGCAGGGCACTGTCCCCAAGGGGCTGCCTGCATCTCTGGGGCAGGAGTGGAGCCGCTGGCTGCACCCCAATGGGGATGGCGGTGCTCAGCAGAGCTACTCTGTCAGCCCCTCTTCCTACAGCTCTGGGCACCACGGTGTCGGTGTGGAGGAAGACGTGCATGGTAACCCTGATGGTGAGTGGCCACAGCCCCTCCAATGACCAAGTGGGGACATCTCATGATGGTTGGCTCCCTAAGAAAGGCCTCTTTGTTGCAAGCTCATCCCCTCACAAGCAGCCGGCGCTGGAGCTAGTGTGGGCTAGCATTGCTCCTGCAAAGTTGCTGCCCTTCCAGCTCCTTTCCTCCCAGCCAAATCCTGCTGCCAAGGGGCTGCAGGAGCTATGTATCTCTGCCTGCCATACATCCCTGCCTGCTGGGTTTGCTGCTGCTCTGCCCCACATTGTGAGGAGGGAAACTTGGAGCACGGGAAGCTCAGGGGACAGGTTCTGGCATGGGGACAGGGCTGGCCCTGTGCCCCCACTGCTGCTGAGTGGGCTGCAGAGCCACTGTGGCATGTGCCTGCAGGAGCAAAGCCCCATTCCTGGGCTGCTGTCTCCTAGAAATAAGCAGGAACTCAATCTCTCGCCTTCTGTCAGAGCTGCCTGAAATCAGGCAACAGGTTCAAACCCCTCAGCCTTCCCTGTGCATCCCGGGAAGCTTTTTTGGGAGTCACCAGCTGGCTTGTCTCCCGACAGTGTTGACGGTGGTTTTGGGTTAAAGAGACAAGATGCTCACCCCCTATTAGGGGTGGTTTTGTCACCATGTCCCCAACCCTTTCCTCTTGGCCCCAGTGTTCACCTACAGCGCAGCCAGCAGAGAGACGTGTGCCCAGCACCACGGGCGCTGCTCCCCACATGCCTTCTGCACTGACTACGCCACCGGTGTCTGCTGCCACTGCCGGGCCACCTACTATGGCAATGGCCGGCAGTGCCTGCCTGAAGGTACGTGGGGCAGCGGTGGGGACAGGCATCCAGTGCCTGGGTGGCCGCTGCCAGGGGTGCCTGTCTCCCTACCTAGGGGCTGTGCATCGCCTCAACGGGAAGGTGAGTGGGAGCCTGACAGTAGGACGGGCGTCCGTCCGCTTCCAGGACGTCGACCTGCATGCATACATCGTGGGCAGTGATGGCCGAACCTACACGGCCATCAGCGGGGTGCCCCAGCCTGCTGCCCGTGCCCTCCTGCCCCTCCTGCCCATCGGTGGGCTCTTCGCATGGCTCTTTGCCCTGGAGGAGCCTGGCTCTGAGAATGGCTTCAGCATCACTGGTGAGTGGGGACCCGGGATACACCACGGAGTCCCTTTGCTTTGAGGGACATGGCTCGTGGTGGGGTGGGTTGCTCAGATGTGGGGTGTTGCGTGGCTTGGGGCAGGTAGTGAGAGGTGTGGGTTCAGGACAGCCCCATGGCTCCTCCAATCACCTCCTTAGGCTCAGCTGGCAGTCACTTCCCTGCTGTGAGCCCTCACGGGTGTACCGGAGGAGCAGGGAAGCTTTGGGAACGTATTCCCTAAAAGTCCTACGTCTGAATGCTGCCTGTTCCCTTTTCCTGCCCAGGTGCCGAGTTCACCCAGAACCTGGAGGTGACCTTCTACCCTGGAGAGGAGACAGTCCACGTCACTCAGACAGCCGAGGGCCTGGGGGCAGACAATTACTTAAGCCTTAAGACACACATCCAGGGCCAGGTGCCATTTCTCCCGGAGAATACCACTGTCCACATCGCTCCCTACAAGGAGCTCTACCACTACTCCAGCTCAGGTAAGAGCTCTGGGTTCAGTTTCTCAAGTGCCATCCCTGTGTGCCCTGCTTGGAGCAACCCAAAACCACCCCATTCCCAACATCCAAAAAGCATCTCTGCTGAAGACGGCTCACCCACATCTAATGGGGTTTCTCTTGCCGTCCAGAAGCTGTGACATCCTCTGCTCAGCGGGAGTACGTCCTGGTTGCGGGCACCACCAACCAGACCTTGTCCTACCGCCTGCGGCAGAACATCACCTTTGCCGGCTGCCCGCACACCCGCCTGCTCGCTCGGCAGCGCCTGAGCGTGGCGCGCGCCTTCACCCTCTACGACAGCCAGGAGCAGGTCCTGCGCTACGCGCTCGCTGCCCACATCGGCTCAGCAGGAGGTGAGCTCCATCACCCCCTCGCGGTGCTGACCCCAAGGTGCCAGCCACTGCTCACCTGGCCCCTAAACAGCCAAAGGAGACCGGATTCTTTTGGCATGGGGGGCCTGCGGCCACGGGTCCCTGCATGGGACAAGGGTGCTGTGGCAAAGCAGTGAGTGATGCCTGTGTCAGGAAGGAGTGGGAACCCCACGTCTCCCAGATCTTTTTCTGCCTCACTAACACCTCCCTCCCCTGCAGACAATGCTGAGAATCCTCCAGTGAACCCCTGCCATGACAGCACACACACATGCGAGGCAACAGCACGCTGCCAGCCTGGCACAGGGGTGGAGTACACGTGCGAGTGTGCGGCTGGGTACCGCAGCGATGGACGGGGTTGCCGAGGTGCGTGGGGCTGTGGGTGGGTACGAGGGGTGGCTGGTACATCCTATCCCTCAGGGGACACTGTGATGGCCACTGCCATTTGGGGTGCCAGAAGGTGCCACAGCACCTGCGGTCTCAAGAGCTGCACCAAGGATATGAATGATTCATAGGGGGAAACTGAGGCAGGGTGACGGGAGGCTGCGGGGGACACTTGGGGAGTGTTGTGGGGATGGAGGAAGTGGCAGATGTGAGATGGGCAGCTTGGGGCAGAACATCCCACCCCAGGCCGGGAGCAGCCAGACCCCGAAATGGGGGTGTCCCACCACTGCTGGTGGCGTCTCCCCCTTTCTCTAGACGTGGATGAGTGCGCAGAAGGCCTGAGCCAGTGCGGCCCCTTCACTGTCTGCCTGAATGGGCCAGGCAGCTACCGGTGTGAGTGCCACAGTGGGTACCGGCCGGCGGAGGACGGGCAGGGGTGTGTGTGTAAGTGCCAGCCCTGTGGTTTGAGGTTCCCCCACCCTGTGTCCCATGGGCCTTGCCCCATCCACCCTCACCTCCTGTCCCCGCAGTGCTGGCACCAGTGAGCAACCCCTGCGAGGATGGGAGCCACCCATGTGCACCGGGGGACCGGGCACGCTGCCTGATCCACGCCGGGGGCCAGCCTGCCTGCGAGTGCCTCCCTGGGTACACTGGTGATGGCATCAGCTGCTCCGGTACGGGGTGCAGGGGGGACTGCAGGGTGCCTGCACTGCACAGCTGCCGGAGTGCCCTGCCCTGCCTGATCCTCATCTTCCCTGTGCACAGACATGGATGAGTGTGCCGAAAACCCGTGTCACCCAGCCGCTGTCTGCTACAACACACCGGGCTCCTTCTCCTGCCGGTGCCGTCCGGGCTATGAGGGCGATGGTTTCCAGTGCACTCACGGTAAGGCTGGCTGGCTGGCCCCATACCCCCAGCTCTGCCCCCGGCAACTTCTCGTGTCCTCACTCTGCTGTTGCTTTGGCTGTCCCGGCATCGGAAGGGAGCACACAGCGGCTGACACCCTGCCAGCATGAGCGGCTGTACCCGCGGGAGGTGCCACCGGGACCCTCGCCCGTGAGCAATGGGCACGTGCCCCAGTGTGACGAGGAGGGCCGGTACCGGCCCCTGCAGTGCCACAGCAGCACCGGGCACTGCTGGTGCGTGGATGCTGCGGGGCAGGAGATCGCAGGCACACGTACGGCACCGGGCAGCACACCGCCTCGCTGCGGCACCCCAGGTCAGTGCTGCCCCGTGGTGCTTGAGGGGGTGAGGGGAGGAGGGTTGGGTCCTCCGGCGTCTCGTTGGCATTCCAACAGGATCAGTGGGCACCCAGCTGGTGGGAAGAATCTTGCAGCACTGGCTGCTGTTGTGCTCTGTAACGGAAAGTGTTGGGAAAGTGCTGGAACACGAAGAGCCCTGCCTGTCCCTGCCCATCCCACATGGCTGCAGAACTTTGGCCCCAGCTACCTGCAGAGTGGGGACAGTGGGGCTGCGGAGACAGGAGGTGACCCTCTGCTCAACCACTGAGCTGGGCGCTTCACGGCCATGGCCTGGGTGTGAGTGTTGCTGACATCAAAGGGCTCTTGGGTCTTTTGAGCATCCTGGCCCATGGAGTTATAGTAGCAGTGGCCATTGGGGCACATCCTGTGTCACCTTGTGATGGAAGTGACAGCCACATACTGGTGAGGGGGCTGGAGAAGGGTTGCCCCTGCACAAGGAGGGAGGCCAAGTGGTGCCAGTAGAGCATCACCCAGCACCTGCAGTCATGGGAGAAGCAGGGACAAACCCAGGTGCCACACGGGTGCAGGGGAGCTGCATGGCACCCCCTGAGCCTGGGGGGTGTTTGCTGCCAGCAGAGTCTGTCCAGCAGCTGACTCCCTGTGAACACGCACGGCTGTACCCACGGGAGGTGCCACCGGGACCCTCACCTGTGGGCAATGGGCACGTGCCCCAGTGTGATGAGGAGGGCCGGTACCGGCCCCTGAAGTGCCACAGCAGCACCAGGCACTGCTGGTGCGTGGATGCATCAGGGC